>OV651813.1:95328249-95348249 GCA_927349885.1 Psylliodes chrysocephalus
AACACCATTCATTAACATTAACATTAACATTAACATTAACATTAACATTAACATTAACATTAACATTAACATTAACAATCAACATCAACATCAACATCACACATCAACATCAACATCAACATCAACATCAACATCAACATCAACATCAACATCAACATCAACATCAACATCAACATCAACATCACATCAACATCAACATCAACATCAACATCAACATCACATCAACATCAACATCAACATCAACATCAACCATCAACATCAACATCAACATCAACATCAACATCAACATCAACATCAACATCAACATCAACATCAACATCAACATCAACATCAACATACAACATCAACATCAACATCACATCAACATCAACATCAACATCAACATCAACATCAACATCAACATCAACATCAACATCAACATCAACATCAACATCAACATCTCAACATTAACATTAACATTAACATTAACATTAACATAACATTAACATTAACATTAACATTAACATTAACATTAACATTAACATTAACATTAACATTAACATTAACATTAACATTAACATTAACATTAACATTAACATTAACATTAACATTAACATTAAACATTAACATTAACATTAACATTAACATTAACATTAACATTAACATTAACATTAACATTAACATTAACATTAACATTAACATTAACATTAACATTAACATTAACATTAACATTAACATTAACATTAACATTAACATTAACATTAACATTAACATTAACATTAACATTAACATTAACATTAACATTAACATTAACATTAACATTAACATTAACATTAACATTAACATTAACATTAACATTAACATTAACATTAACATTAACATTAACATTAACATTAACATTAACATTAACATTAACATTAACATTAACATTAACATTAACATTAACATTAACATTATCAACATCAACATTAACATTATCAACATCAACATTAACATTATCAACATCAACATTAACATTATCAACATCAACATTAACATTATCAACATCAACATCAACATCAACATTAACATCAACATTAACATTAACATTAACATTAACATTAACATTAACATTAACATTAACATTAACATTAACATTAACATTAACATTAACATTAACATTAACATTAACATTAACATTAACATTAAACATTAACATTAACATTAACATTAACATTAACATTAACATTAACATTAACATAACATTAACATTAACATTAACATTAACATTAACATTAACATTAAACATTAACATTAACATTAACATTACATTAACATTAACATTAACATTAACATTAACATTAACATTAACATTAACATTAACATTAACATTAACATTACATTAACATTAACATTAACATTAACATTAACATTAACATTAACATTAACATTAACATTAACATTAACATTAACATTAACATTAACATTAACATTAACATTAACATTAACATTAACATTAACATTAACATTAACATTAACATTAACATTAACATTAACATTAACATTAACATTAACATTAACATTAACATTAACATTAACATTAACATTAACATTAACATTAACATTAACATTAACATTAACATTAACATTTTAACATTAACATTAACATTAACATTAACATTAACATTAACATTAACATTAACATTAACATTAACATTAACATTAACATTAACATTAACATTAACATTAACATTAACATTAACATTAACATTAACATTAACATTAACATTAACATTAACATTAACATTAACATTAACATTAACATTAACATTAACATTAACATTAACATTAACATTAACATTAACATTAAACATTAACATTAACATTAACATTAACATTAACATTAACATTAACATTAACATTAACATTAACATTAACATTAACATTAACATTAACATTAATACATTAACATTAACATTAACATTAACATTAACATTAACATTAACATTAACATTAACATTAACATTAACATTAACATTAACATTAACATTAACATTAACATTAACATTAACATTAACATTAACATTAACATTAACATTAACATTAACATTAACATTAACATTAACATTAACATTAACATTAACATTAACATTAACATTAACATTAACATTAACATTAACATTAACATTAACATTAACATTAACATTAACATTAACATTAACATTAACATTAACATTAACATTAACATTAACATTAACATTAACATTAACATTAACATTAACATTAACATTAACATTAACATTAACATTAACATTAACATTAACATTAACATTAACATTAACAATTAACATTAACATTAACATTAACATTAACATTAACATTAACATTAACATTAACATTAACATTAACATTAACCTTAACATTAACATTAACATTAACATTAACATTAACATTAACATTAACATTAACATTAACATTAACATTAACATTAACATTAACATTAACATTAACATTAACATTACATTAACATTAACATTAACATTAACATTAACATTAACATTAACATTAACATTAACATAACATTAACATTAACATTAACATTAACATTAACATTAACATTAACATTAACCATTAACATTAACATTAACATTAACATTAACATTAACATTAACATTAACATTAACATTAACATTAACATTAACATTAACATTAACATTAACATTAACATTAACATTAACATTAACATTAACATTAACATAACATTAACATTAACATTAACATTTAACATTAACATAACATTAACATTAACATTAACATTAACATTAACATTAACATTAACATTAACATTAACATTAACATTAACATTACATTAACATTAACATTAACATTAACATTAACATTAACATTAACATTAACATTAACATTACATTAACATTAACATTAACATTAACATTAACATTAACATTAACATTAACATTAACATTAACATTAACATTAACATTAACATTAACATTAACATTAACATTAACATTAACATTAACATTAACATTAACATTAACATTAACATTAAAATTAACATTAACATTAACATTAACATTAACATTAACATTAACATTAACATTAACATTAACATTAACATTAACATTAACATTAACATTAACATTAAACATTAACATTAACATTAACATTAACATTAACATTAACATTAAACATTAACATTAACATTAACATTAACATTAACATTAATACATTAACATTAACATTAACATTAACATAACATTAACATTAACATTAACATTAACATTAACATTAACATTAACATTAACATTAACATTAACATTAACATTAACATTAACATTAACATTAACATTAACATTAACATTAACATTAACATTAACATTAACATTAACATTAACATTAACATAACATTAACATTAACATTAACATTACATTAACATTAACATTAACATTAACATTAACATTAACATTAACATTAACATTAACATTAACATTAACATTAACATTAACATTAACATTAACATTAACATTAACATTAACATTAACATTAACATTACATTAACATTAACATTAACATTAACATTAACATTAACATTAACATTAACTTAACATTAACATTAACATTAACATTAACATTAACATTAACATTAACATTAACATTAACATTAACATTAACATTAACATTAACATTAACATTAACATTAACATTAACATTAACATTAACATTAACATTAACATTAACATTAACATTAACATTAACATTAACATTAACATTAACATTAACATTAACATTAACATTAACATTACTTAACATTAACATTAACATTAACATTACATTAACATTTAACATTAACATTAACATTAACATTAACATTAACATTAACATTAACATTAACATTAACATTAACATTAACATTAACATTAAATTAACATTAACATTAACATTAACATTAACATTAACATTAACATTAACATTAACATTAACATTAACATTAACATTAACATTAACATTAACATTAACATTAACATTAACATTAACATTAACATTAACATTAACATTAACATTAACATTAACATTAACATTAACATTAACATTAACATTAACATTAACATTAACATTAACATTAACATTAACATTAACATTAACATTAACATTAACATTAACATTAACATTAACATTTAACATTTAACATTAACATTAACATTAACATTTAACATTAACATTTAACATTTAACATTTAACATTTAACATTAACATTTAACATTTAACATTTAACATTAACATTTAACATTTAACATTTAACATTTAACATTTAACATTTAACATTTAACATTTAACATTTAACATTTAACATTTAACATTTAACATTTAACATTTAACATTTAACATTTAACATTTAACATTTAACATTTAACATTTAACATTTAACATTTAACATTTACATTTAACATTTAACATTTAACATTTAACATTTAACATTTAACATTTAACATTTAACATTTAACATTTAACATTTAACATTTAACATTTAACATTTAACATTTAACATTTAACATTTAACATTTAACATTTAACATTTAACAATTTAACATTTAACATTTAACATTTAACATTTAACATTTAACATTTAACATTTAACATTTAACATTTAACATTTAACATTTAACATTTAACATTTAACATTTAACATTTAACATTTAACATTTAACATTTAACATTTAACATTTAACATTTAACATTTAACATTTAACATTTAACATTTAACATTTAACATTTAACATTTAACATTTAACATTTAACATTTAACATTTAACATTTAACATTTAACATTTAAATTAACATTTAAATTAACATTTAACATTTAACATTTAACATTTAACATTTAAATTAACATTTAAATTAACATTTAAATTAACATTTAAATTAACATTTAAATTAACATTTAAATTAACATTTAAATTAACATTAACATAACAAATTTTAATTTTTGCAAACAACGTAAAACTCATCAATTTCCTGTTTTCTCTTACCCACTAGGTGTGCCTGATGATATAGTAAACAAACTTTGAAACCGGTATCCGTTCAATTACAAATTTATTTGTTTATCTCACAAATAAGGGCTTCTTTTCTTTCTTTTCCACCTATACATTAACTCACACAAGTTTTCCCAAGTTTAAATATATAATTGTATTGCTTCGCACGTATTACATACTTTCTCTTTTATCTCGTCACACAAGGCTCGTCTGAAAAGTTTACGTTAAGGGCGTGCATTGGAACAGAGAAGTCTGAACAAGTCCTCCCAGAGAGAGACAAAATAAAGTTATCCGAGAGGTGCTGCCTCTAGTTAGCAACTAAGTAACAAATATACGTTCTGTATTTTCGCATTTGCGAATAAAAATGTATTCTTTTAAACTCGCAGGTACGGGCTTTTGTATGGTATAGATTAAATTTTTTTTTACTTTGCCTCCCACTTCGGTGTCACAAGCTGAATTTTTCAGGAATGAAAGTACATGATAAGCTTACCCTCATTCCGGAGGTAATACAAAATTAGACAGTGCAAAAGGGCACTATCATAAAAAATCGAGTTATTGATACCACCATATAGAAAAAAAAAAAATGCTTATTTTTTTGTTGTAATGCACAATAAGGTCTTTGTAGGAAGTATTTTTTTATAATTATTTAAAAAAAAATCATTTGCATTAGCCCTTATGGTCGAAAAAAAATTTAAACGTCAATATCTCGGTTTCAACCGTCCACAAATTTGTATAAAAAATCTTTTTTTAGAAATATACCTCTCATTTGACGAAAAACAAAGGCCTAAATGAGAAAAAACTATTCCTCATAAAAGTTTCGCCAATGTATTACAAGGTAACAGTGCTTTCCCCATACTTTTTGCTTTTATAATAACAAAAATATAGCAATAAACAATTAGTTATGTCATGGTTTAACTAGAAAGCAAACATTGAAGGTAAAGTCTCTCACTCTCTATTCTTCTCTCTCAGTGCTAAAAAGTATGCAATCAGTTTGACTCTCTCATATTATTTTATACACGGATTATTGATTTATACGCTATGATTTATTTTTTATTTTTTGAGGAAAATAAAAAAATAAGAAAATATTAACTATTTATTGAAGGTATAAGGCCCAAAACCACGAAGGTGGCGAATTCTGTTTTGGTAATTTGCACGTAAAATTATAAAAGGAATAGCAAAATTAAACACTGAAAGTAATTGCTTCATTATTGATCTTAAAAGATTTAAAAGGAGCGCGCACAGTTTTTTTTTTATTTTTTTTATTATAGCGATTTTAAGCAAACTCCTCAGTAAAATTCGTCATACCGGGAACGATATTATTTTTCTTTTTATAAATCAAAGCTTTCTTAAAAACATTAATTATTTTTTATTTTTTACAGTATCTTATTACAGTAAACTAAGTGCAAAAGAAAATTTTGTAGAAATATGAGCCGATTTCCCCAAAAAATTAAATGAAATTCAAAATGACCATAAGTTCCAAATTTCATGCATTATAGTTATTATATTAGAGAATACCAATGACTTAAAACGTAAACTTGGTTAAGATCATAACAAGAACTTTATTTTATTTATATGTAAAAATTTATCTGTTCAAAAATATTTGAAATTACTAATGAAAAACCAAAATACGTGGTGTTCTCGAAAATGATTTAGTGTTCCCGGATTGACTGAGGTGTTCACTGAATGATGTAGTCAGAAATTTGAAACTGGTAAGGGTGTTTTCTGAAGTAATAAATGCAAATATATATTCTTTATAATAGTTAATCAATCCTTATAGTAGTTTAATAACAATATATAATTGACAATTGCAAAAATAAAACAAAATTGGTAACAAATATCTTTTTAAGCTTTTATAATATGTTACTTAGTCATACATAACTCTTCTTAAATTTAATCTTTGACAACTGAAACTATGTTTAATTCTAACTACGGTATTCTTTAGTATAAATCAGTCCTCAAATACAGTCTTATCAATAAAGTTTAATATGAATTTTAATCACAAATCAGGTCAATTTAACAGTCACACAATAGACTTTAAGAATTATAATAATAAAATAAACAAAACCGGTAACACAACCGTATACATTTCAAACTAACTAAAATTGCACGTTTCTGCATCAAAAAACAGGTTTAAAATATTAATTACTCAACATTTTTCAAATATATCTACATTATTGTTAAAGTAGTAATACTCGTGGTTTTTTTTAATTTTCCGTGTTGGTGTGGTTACAATGTTTATAATTTGTTCAAATGTAATATAAGACACATCTGTTGCATCCAACTTAAATATCTTCGCAGTGTTGCGCACCGATTTCATGAATGTAACTTTGAGTTCTCCGTCATCTTCAACACAAGTCTGACAGATGGCAAGGTATCTATAAAACATATTCTTCTTTTGGGTAGGGACTTTAATCAATGAAAATGTTCCAGGACAAATTAAATTGGGGTGAATGTTTTCTTTGCTATTTGTATTATACGACGATCCGGCTGCTTTATCCTTCACGTTGAGGTTTAGAGCTTTCTGACGATCAGATACTGATTTTAAATTTTCATCATCAGATGACGAAGAGTCGTAAATGCTTTTAAAAATGCTTTGTCTTTTATTTGTGTTTGTTAGATCTTGAAAATTTATGTTAGTTAGTCCTTGTTGACACGGTTCTATTTCTAAAGGCATATCGACATCAGCAGGTTCAGTAAAATCGCTGCATTCGTTTCTGGAAAGTGATTGCAATTTTAACACTTTTTGCAAACTTTTATACTGGAATAATTCTATAATGACTTCAGGGCCTTTTTCCCAAACAATATTCGTGATTTTCATTATACCTGGAACTGCATCAATTGATTTAGGGATCATTTTCTTCATGCCTTTAACTTCATCTACAGAAACTTCTTGCACGTGTATCTTAGACTCTTTAAATAGATCAACAAATTCTGAGGCTGTCTTGATATCTTGCCCCATCAACACATGGCTATCGGCAGTTCTTTTTAGGACTCCACCTACAACATTCATCGGGCCCTTTCCATGTCCGGGTTCGCTAAATGTCCACGTAGCTTTTACGATTTGTTGGAATTCGTCAATTAAAGTTCTGAGCCATAAATGTATATTTGTACGATTACGATATTGCGACGTTGGTCCATCAGAATAAATATACAGGGTGTCAATTTTCTTATTTTCCAAGATTTTCCTTAAAATTGGTTTCATATGTGCCCATACTGCATGGGCCTGATGGTCTAAATTTTCACTGACTGTAGCAAACGAAGTGGTTTGTAACTGATGGTCTTCATTTCGTGAGTAATAAACTCCTGTATAAATAGTTAATTGATTTTTGACGAAGTGCGATGACTGTATTTCTGTTGCGTATTTTGTCGTATAGTTTTCCGAAAAGTCAATTTGAATCATGGTCTCATTATCAGTAATTTTTTCTTTCAGCTCCTTTTTTTGTTTGTTATAGTTGTAAATGCCATAAAGATGTTGTTTCATCGTTGGAATTTCTTCAGCTAAAGTTTTTCTTAACTGTTTGACTGTGGTTGTAATTGGTATTTTACTTGTAACTCTAAATGTCTTTTTTTCTCCCTTAATAATACTTTCTTTGTTTATGGATTGCCATTGAAAATATGTTACGGAATCTTCATTTTCTCCTTCTACCAATGTCAGGTCTTTGCAAGTATGGCACGATCCACTCATACACTCATAGGAAGTCAGGTCGCAAACATATTCTTTAATGAATGTTTTGGTATCACGAAGCTATTCAATTTCCTTAGTTTTAGTTCGAAGTTCTCATGTTTGACACACAGACAAGTTTCGCGGTCTCTTAGTTTTGGTGCCACGGTCCAAAATGGCTTTGCTCTTAGTAGAGTTTTGTATGGTAATTTGATTCCAGTTTCTTGAACGAACTTTGGATGTAATGATTTAACACCATCTTTTTTTACGAAGCCCCTTTTACCTGGACACATCCTACTAACATCGTCTTTTTGGAAAAAATCCTTGATCGTTTGGCGTACATCCGGCTTCAAAACTAATTCGCGAAATTTTTTGTCTGATTTAAGAATGGTTTTGTTATTTTTTTCTTTAGGCATAAATGTCTTGGCCATATGCAACAATTTATATTTCCTAATGTCTGTGCCACTGACACATTTTTGGAAAACTTCTCTCTCTTTCGAGTTTTTCGGCAAAGATGTTGCGTTCGTCTTCAATTTAGTTGATAATACCTCCCCAAATAAAAGGTGCTTGCGTACTTGAGGAGGCACAGGCACAGGTATATCTTTGATTAAGTCATTCACTTTGCTATTAGGAGACATATTGTCGTCTACTATATTCTTCTTCGCCTGTAATTGTTCCTTTCTATTTAGTTTTTTCCTCAGTGCATCATTTTTGCGTTTCAGTTCTGTAATTATACCTTTTTGCTTTAATATTTTTCGATATGCTTTTGTTCGATCTTTTTTTACTTTTTTTTTCTTCCACGTTGTTTTCGCGTTAAATCGCGAGAGGGCGGTAATGGTAATAATGGTATGTCTAACTCATTATCTGAAGGTGGAGGCGTATTACTGACTGCATTTGCTAACATCTTTTTCTTGGCTCTATACTTTTTCGATGCTTCTTTCCATTGTTTTCTTAGCGCTTGTTTTTCACGTTCACTCAAATCCGATATTTTATTTACCTTGTTTTCGGCTTTCTTTTTCTGGTAGTACTCCCTGTCTTTAGCTCGTTTAATTTCTTTTTGTTCCTCTGTCATATTATCTAAAAATTTTCTTTTTCTTGCATTAGCTTTTTCTCTGTGGCGTAAATAAGCCAAACTATCCTTTTTAAGTGCTTTTTTAGATTTTTTTTTGGTCTTCCCATTTTCATTTGTTTCCATGTTTGCTGCAAGTAAAAATGAAACTGTAATTCCCACAAAATACTAATTTTATATTTAATTAGCATTAATAACGTCATACCGGGAACGTCAAAGTCATTCCGGAAACGCCCGTCATATTCGGGAACGTTACCATAATGACTGTTCCCGGAATGACGTTTTCAAACATTCGCGCGCTTTATTCCGGCGCCCGCCATCTTAGATGCCATATTTAGAGGTTAGCGTCAATGTAACAAGAATATTTTTAAAAATTAGATATGAAATAACTGGCATTTTGATTTAACAATCAGTTACACGCGTTCCCGTAATGATATATAATAAAGGTACGATTAATATAAGCTGATTGGAAATGTACTTACCATTGAAATTAATATATATTTGCCAACAAAACAAATGACGCCTGACTCGCAAAACACTTGTTCACTACTGCAGCACACTAGCGCCAAAAGTTACGTTCAGAAATCAAACTTTCGCCTTTTTATTGCTTCGTTCACAAATATGACGTATACTTTGTTGGACATGTTTTTGACGAATCCTGCATTTAAAATATATTTATTTTGTCTAATTTAGATTAAAAAGCTTATTTTTTAGGAACCAATATATTCATAATGATTATTGAAAATGTTTAAAGTTGGATTTTACTACATTTTTGAGTAAGATGAAGCTACAAGTTGTGATTTTGGACGCGTTCCCGAAATGACTTTTTGACCTTGTTTTTTGTTAAATTATTGACAATTTTTGAAGTATATTTTTTAAAGTATAGGTATATCCGACTAATTACAATAGTTTCAAATGTTTATTTACTAAAATTCATACAGATTTATTTTTTTATGAGCTGCCAAAGCAAATTCACCACCTTCGTGGTTTTGGGCCATAAACACAGTATATATAAGTATCGATTATAAACAGTAAGGCTATTGATTTGCAAAATACAATAAATTCCTAATGTAAAAAACATTATAATAAGAATAATTAAAAGTATATAAAGCATAAATTAATAATATTAAAATTTATAGTACAAGACTTTTAAACTAATCAGAATAAGATTCACCACACGAAACAACATTTTCCAAAACATTAGCGACTGTGGTCAAACTTTTTCTGCAGTTTTTCTGTGCCATACAGGTAGGTGCAGGAACCGATACAGCCAATATTTTTTTCCTGCATTTGCAAATTTTGCTTTCTTAGTCTAGAACAGAATAATATTGTTAGAATATTGTACATCTATGAAAATTATCGGTGTATAGTACCTTTTTTGCATTTGCATGATGTAAGTTCTGTTATGTCTGGTGGCAGGTCGGACAGATTCTTAGAGTGGGTATCAGACTTCCATCTTGATCTACTTTTTATTCATACTCTTTAACATTAGGAAGCTGCACCTGCGGCTTTAAAGAGCTTAGCCAAATATTTAGCTGGCGAAAACATCTTAAACAATGTAATCTTAGGTCGTCTTAAGTCGGTGGCAATTTAGCAATGGTTTTTAAAGAGGCCATTAATCCCCTCAAAATGTTAATGGAAGTAACATTGGCAATTTTTGAATAAATTTTTATGAAACATTTTTTAAGATTAGAGAATATGTTTTCTTTTCCCAATGCCAGACTATTGGCTGGTTGTATCATAACCGGTCACAAAATGAAAATCAGGCAAATTTTCTAGAAGGTATCATCTAAATTTAAATCATGTACTGCTAGAAATCGTCTTGAGTCTCGTCGCCGTGTTCTGAACCATATCTCTTTAGTCAAATGCTTCTTAAAATAAATTTTTAAGACTAGAACATCTGTATCGTTCCAATTAATAATGTAGCGTGAATGCCCCGAATTTTTGGCTGACAATATGTGCAATAAGATACGAGTATCAGCTTCTTCGTGATTTGAATTTAAGAAATCGTCTTTGGATGGTTCAAAATTCGTCCCATATTTATTGATATTCGCGAATCCACCACTAGTTACAAATTAAATATGCTTTTGCTGAATGAACTTTTGAAGAAGTTGCTCTGACAGAAAATTTGTTAAACGTCTTTTGTTAAATATCGAATGAATAAACAAGTTCCATTGTTGCGGAAGTGGAGTATTGGGTCGGTCAATTTCTACATTAATTGATTTCTGGAATCCTTTCTTTTGACGAGTTTTTGATAGAATGTTCTTTATAATGATCATATACCACATCTATCCTTTAAGCATTAAATTTATTTCTAAAAATAACGTTTACAAATACATTAGCATATTCTTGAAATGATATGCAACTTTTGGACTTTCCCAAACCTTGGACTATTGCCATCCCATCAAAAATGTGACAAGTTTTGCCAGAGTCAATAGGTGCAGGTAAGTCTTTGTGAGTAAATGCCATATTGTTCTAAAATATTTCCCAATGAACTCTTATTTGTGGAGGTGCCGAGATACCCATTTACTGTTAGATACATCGGAGAGGCTGTCAGCTCAAACTTAAATATTTCGGCATAATTAATGTTTCTACCCATATCCTTTGCTATTAAAAATTTTTGAAGAAACTGTTGACCATCCAAGGATTGAGAAGTTGGAGAGTTTTTGAGTTTTCTATTGATTGTCTTTGTCCATTGTATTTTCTTTAATGGCTTATAAAAATCTGGAGTATCAACAATACTTAAAAAACTCTAAAAAGTCGTTTGACCATTTTCTTCTGCTGTTAATTTTAAGGCCTCTACTTTTGCACTGAAAATTTCCTTAGTTGATATAGAAGTTAATTTCGATGATCCATATTTAAAAACATCAAATTTATTAAGCTGTTCTACTAAAGTAACCACCCATTCTTCATCTAATGCCATTCGTTTTTTCCTCTGTCTCAGCGTTAAACATGAAATATGTAATTAAAACATTGACTTCTTATTTCCATCCTGTTTGTTGCATCAACAAGCATATTGACTTGGCGAGGATTAAGAACATCCCTATTTTGACATCATTTTTGTCTTTGCTTCTTACAACAACAAATCCGTAATTAAAATTTTAAACGAAAACTTATAACTTACCCAAATATATTCAGCCGCAACAGGATGAATGTAGATATAATAAAGACGCAAAAATGTCTATATTTCTTCCCAATTTATTAGGTACTTTAATATATAACACATACACTTATTAATTCTTTAGTAAACACAGATAACAATATGACACATTGCCCATTGGGACCTAACGAGAAGTTTTATAATAAAAAAATGAAAAAATCCTACCACATCAATAATGTGATGCATCAGCCGGCATGTAGAGAGAAACATAGCTATGCTACGTTGAAGGCGAAGGCAGACATGCACTGAAAGTCGATGAATTGGCGGTGGGAATTAATTACAGCGTAAACCTATGACATCTCTCATCGTTTCTTGTTATATCTTTGTTAATTCAAAAGCAGAAATATGGTGTTTACTCTGTTACCTTGTCAACACATAAACAAAATTTTTATGATTTCTTTTTTCATTTAGGCCTTCCTTTTTTGTTAAATGAGTGGTATATTTAAAAAAGACGACTTTTTAACCAAATTTTTGAAGAGCTGAAACTGAGATATTTACGTTTAATTTTTTTTTCTGCCGTAAGTACTAATGCAAATGATTTTTAAGTATAAACAGTTACTCCCTTCAAAGATTTTATTGTGCATTGGAACAAAAAATGAGTAATTTTTTTTCTATTCGGCGGTATCAATATCTGGTTTTTTGGCGATAGTGCCCTTCTGCACAGTCTTATTTTGTATTACCTCTGGAATAAGGGTTACCTTATCATGACCTTTTATCTCTGAAAAATTCAACTTGTGGCAAAAGAGTGGGAGGTAAATCGTTTTCTACCGCGAATATTTTAATACATACACTCTACGTAAGGGCATCAACTAGGTAGATAGGTTCTGTAAAGTATGAACAAAGCAGTTCTTTAGTGGGCTTCATTTTATTTTCTATAGGTACCTATGCCTTTATTTATAACAACACGGTTATAAAAGCAGAATGCGAACAATTGAGTTGATCACCCCAATGCTGACAAGCTCTATAAAGTGCTTTATTGTTTAATAAAGTGCGTAATTGTTTAATATTTCAATTTGTGTTATTGACACGCCAATAAGTTTTAAATAAAAATTATATAGATTTAAAAAAATACGTATTTTAAAAATATTTTTGAGTACACTTGGTGTTGCGTTTTTGTCTGGCAAATAAATAGAATATTCTGTATTTTATTTTAGTTTTAGAATGGTTTGATAGTACTGTATGTAGCCCTAGAAACTGTATGTAGCCCTAGAATTTTGTTTAAAAATATAACAGGTTTGTCAAGCCATTATTTTTTTTACGAAATTAGAGAATGATGCAGATCCCAAATTAAATTATCATAATTTAGGTAGGTTTACAATGATTCAAAATTGTTTCAAATACATAATTATAAGATACTAAGCTAACGAGTAGTGGTGATAGAATTGGTTTATTTTGTGTCTTAAATATAACCAATTTTAAGTTGAATTTCGTCAATTTTTTCAAATGCAAAATTTTAGCATAAAATTTCTTTAAATTTACCTATCCAACGATACCAACATGTTAGCCAATAACACAAATACAGGGTGTCCCATTAGTGCGTAATTGATCAATAGCTGTTTTAATATTGGAAATACGAAACACAAAAATAATAAAGTTGTTTGACCGTGTTTAATAAAAATTCTTAAATATACGGGGTGTTACATAAACGAGGGGCTGACCCATATCTGCTTGTTTTCACATCGTCAATCAATTTTAATAGACTTTATTTATTTGCTATGTTGAATATAGGGTGTGTTAAAATTTTCAATTTTCTCAATTTTTTTAAATGGAATACCCTATATGTTATACCACCAATTGATTAATACATGGTCTATTTACAAAATTGAGAAAATCGTAATCTCACGTTTTGACACACCCTATACAACATAGCAAATTAATGAAATTAATTTTATTAAAATTGATTGACGATGAGAAAACAATATTAGTATAACAACCTGCAGGGTGTTTTGCTTTTAAAAAGTATAGATTTGGTTCGCACCTCGTTTATGGACCACCCTGTATATTTAGGAATAATTGTTAAATATAATCATACAACTTTTATATTAAAAATTTCGTCGTATTTCTAATAATAAAACAGCTATCTATCAAATATGCGTTATTGGCTAACTATTGGTATCGTTGTATAGACAAATTTTTAAAGAATTTTATGATAAGATAATATACACGATGATGCATTTTAAAAAATTGAGTAAATTGAACTTAAAATCAGTTCTATCTCCACAAATCGTTAGCTTAGTATCTTGTAAGTCTGTATATTAAACAATTTTGAGATCAATGTAAACCTACCTAAATTATGATAATTTAATTTGCGGTCTGCATCATTCTCTAATTTCAAAAAAAAATTAATGCTTGGCAATAGTGTAATATTTTATAAAAATATTCTGGGATTGAATACAGTATTACTAAAATATTCTAAAAATAAAATACAGGGTATTCTATCTAAAAAAATATACATTTTTATTTGCCAGGAAAAACGCAATACCCTGTATATCCAAAAATATTTTTAAAATATCTATTTTTCAAATCTATATAACTTTTATTAGCTTTTATTAGATTAAATTTAAAGTTTAAAATTTACTGTTTATTCATTTTTGAATTATCGTCAAAACCTAAAGTACAGTTGAAAACTACAAGTCGAAAAAAAAAGCAATCCTATACTTTACTGGATACATGAAAGTTAAAACCTAATTGGAAAAAAAATACATTTAAGCATATTAGATTTGTATGAATATTTGAAATATTCAATTTTATAAAACAACTAAAAGTACCATTAACACCTAGGCTCCAGTATCCAACAAAATAAGCAAGCAATAAATTTTTACCATCTCCGTACAGACATTTTCCGATCTCAAAGTATACAGTTGAGGCTTTCTCTCATTACTTATGTATCCTTCATGCTCTCACGCAAATATTGAATATGTTTAATTCTTACAAAATTAAAAAATCGAATACAAATCAACTTAATAATTGAAATGATATACATATTAGTAAACTCCTAAATAAGGACCTGCATATTTGAATTTATTTTTATTTTTATTCAAGACGACTTTAGCGCCATCTATTAGAGAAGCTCCGAATTAACCTGTGGCTACTGTATGCAGTTTTAGGAAGTTTTCTTTTATATTTTAGGCAATTATTACACATAAATGGCGATTTATAATTTATTCCAAAATTTACTTCAATGAGCTTTTAAGAAAATTGACGCAATTAATTTAGATATTTTAAGTGACATTTGTTGCTTTAGTATATAGCCTATTCAAAGAAGAATTATTTTCATCATCGGGTAATTATTACTGGTATATTTTTAGCTTTATTTCATCGTAAAAATTACCATATTTTGGGAATTATTTTTAAACGATCCCTTATAGTTAAAGACACCAAAAACCTTTATTAAACAGTAGTATATATCTATTATCGGCAGGAATATTTTCACTTTTATCTTTGTTGTAGTTTCAGCTAAAAAGTCATTGAAAGAGCGTTGTGTATGCCTATGTTAAATACATTGCCCACGCCCGCCCTTTATTGATAGGGTATGTATAGATACTTACCTATTTTATAATACCTCAAAAGCTCTGTCTAGTTAGTGGGTAAGTAGCTAGTGTCCTCAGCTGTATTAATTAAATATTTTCATGAGAAGTAAATATTTATATTATTTAATAACTGTAATGATTACTGATTTAGTCACAACAGTCTTTCCGGATAAGACAGAACTAAATATAAGTAATTTAAGAATAATTTACAAAACAGTCTCCAACCATAAATATTATGTTCACGCAATAATAATTAAATAAAAAAAAAATAGGTAAATATGAGGTATTAAAGTTATAAACACATTTTCGATTAGAAAATTCAACACAAAAGCATTATCAATAATACCTGAGTAAATACGTGGACCTAGTAAAAGTTATTTTAAATTACATTAATATATTTTCCATTCATAGTGTAGTTAAAAGTTTATTTGAAATAAAATATGATTTCACATTCGCGATACCAGAGATATTGGATCACCAAAACACCAGATCACAAGGACACCAGATCACCAGATAACTAGATCACTAGATAATCAAATCACCAGATCACCACATCACCAAATCACCAAATCACCAAATCACCAAATCACCAAATCACCAAATCACCAAATCACCAAATCACCAAATCACCAAATCACCAATTCACCAAATCACCAAATCACCCAATTACCAAATCACCAAATCACCAGACACAGAGCATTTTCTTAATTTCAGAAGAAAGGATCTGAGACGAATTTCAACCTCCACGTGAGTGGAAGAGACAGTCCAAACAAATAAGAGACAAACCTGAAGATAAATCAGCCTCTGAACTACTATAAAAATCTAAAGTTTTCAAGTCACTTGAGCATCTAGATTTTCAGAATTACACGTTATACTTGTGAAAAGAAAACTACATCGGAACTGACTACTCTACAGGAATTTACTAATCCGCATGAACTTATTACTCCTCAGAAACTCTAGAGTTAGACTTTCTATGAACAACAAGCTCAGGTTTTTACTAGTGATATTTTTTTGACAGGTTTACTGAACAAAAAAATTATTAATTATAACAACTTGCCCCTATAATAGGGATTTACTTGTTCTAAACCTGCAAAATGGAAGACAGCCATATTACAAAAAAACACGATGATTTCTATTAAACCAATCTTGCTCTTTTTATTAGAATATCCCTTCCAAGTATGTTGGCTTCCTTCGAAAACCAAAAAATATCGAATTCTATTCGCTTGTTGTTTACTTTTAATCATTAGATGTCGCACTGTTCACCAATTAACTAAATATTATATTTTAATTTTTTACATAAAAAACAAATGAGAGATACAAAAGTAAGAAAGTAAGGTTATGTTTAAGAATTTCTGTTAGCATCTTACACACTGTATCTACCTATAAACCAGCAGTTGATGTAAAATGTAGGAATTATTAAAGAAATAGCTAGAATAAAACATTAATATAAACTTACCTATGCTTTTATAATCGAATTAAATTACTGGTTTTGAGCTTACATTAAATTGTAATTAGATGAAACAAAATGGATTCTATGTATTTTGAGGTGATCTTTCTGAAAACAGGCAAAACAAAATGTAGCAGTTTTTCGAAAGTGCCGAAATTTTGGATTTTGTCAATTTTGCAATTTTGCGCATGCGCATGTCGCAAATAAATCAATATTTTTAAAACGCAGTTTACGACATTTAAAATATTAAAAAAAATGCTAATTTTTATGTCTCCTAAAAAATTTTGATCCGATGCACCGTTCTCGCGGTATGGACGATTGAAATTTGTTTAGTATTTTCAGGCGGCGAAGGTCGAAAAATTGAATTTGTTAAATGTTCAAACACTAAATTCTTCATAACTTTGGTAAAAATTAAGATATTTAAAGAAACAAAAATTCATTTTGAATTTAAGGGATGTGGCTATTGATTCCCAGAAGAAGGTAAAAAAAAATCCCAAAATTGTGCATATGGCGGAAGGGCAAAGTGTACCGCAAGCCTAATTTCATTGTTTGCCTATAACGGTCAAACTATTTAAATTTTTTTAATGCCACTTACAGAGCTTGCTCTTATATATGATATCCTATAAGTTTGTGAATTTTACCGAAATCGGAATATAATTGGCCAAGATATCAAACAATTTAACAAATTTTTTTCCCTAAAAAAAACTAATTTTTTTTTCGAAAGTTGGAAGTGGCACAAAAATGCCAAAAATGCACCCGATGACTCAAAACTTTGTTTTTAAATACTCTATTATGTCTAAAATACGACTACATTACGGAAAATTCTGCAAAAATATTTTATCTATTTTTTTGACCATTGTTCATTGAGTGACGACCAAAAAACACGGTTTTTGAGAAAAGTTGCCTAAAATTGACGATTTTCAGTTTTTTGGTCTGAAAATTAAGCAAACTTAAATCTCATGTCTTCTGAATGTGCATACAAAGTTTAAAGTGTGTATGTTCCTTCTAAGTTGTAGAATTCTCCCGACAAAAGTCCCATTACACGCGCTCCGCGGGATCCAAAACTCGTGCATTTCTGTAATTTGATTTTTTTTGTGATTTCCAGTTTTAAATTTCTTACATACCTAAAATTATTAGGCCTAAAATTTATTAAATTGTATTTTACTGACTTGCTAAAGGACGTTTCTTGAGTTTTGTACAAAAAATAATATTACCGCAAAATTAGCCGGACGTCGTATCAAGGATAGCCATGGTCTCGGCGTTCGCAATCCGACAAGTTTAAAGTTAAAACGGTCATATTATTACAAATTGAATCGCTTGATAGTGTACATCGGCATAGATTTTTAATAACCGTGTTCAGCAAGCTCTGTGTACACGTGGTTTTTCGGACTTATTCAGCAATTTATTGAGTAAGTACGTTTATCGCAAACTAAAAATAGTTAATTGTTAACTATATATAAACGTAGATTAATTTACAAATATAGTCCATATTTATATTCTATATTTAAAAAACGGTATGTATATTTATCGTAAACTGTAAACGTATACGGAATCAACCTATACCAAATTTAAACAAGAATTACGTATAAAATAGGTTTATTATACCAATGTGTGCTGCCTGGGATGATACTTGTATTTAAACAATGTATCTCATTGTTCGTTTCAATTAACTTTCATTACATTACATTCAAAATTTATTTATTTCTACCATTACAATAATATTAATAATAAACTGTTATTTATAATATAAATGATTTTAGGTTGTTTTTGGGAATTGGATTTGGATTCATTGGTGATTACTTGAAGAGAAATAATGTGTGCAGACCGGTCATTATAAGAAAAGTATTTGTAATTTTATCTCATATTATCCCAGGATTGCTGCTTATTGGCATATCGTTTTGTGGCTGTAACTGGGTGCCGGTCCTTGTTCTTTTGACTCTTAGTGCGTCAATCAATGGTTAGTATTACATTTCAATTAAATGTAAAAATGTAAGAACAAATTATTTAATAAAATAGATGTACTTCAACAAGCTGCTGCACCCTTCAAATAAAAATCTGATGTGTCCAACACTTGACTTTCCTATCTAGTTATTATAGGCTTTTTCCGGTTATTTTGTACAACC
>OV651813.1:95350749-95603249 GCA_927349885.1 Psylliodes chrysocephalus
CTCTTACATCTCTTACATCTCTTACATCTCTTACATCTCTTACATCTCTTACATCTCTTACATCTCTTACATCTCTTACATCTCTTACATCTCTTACATCTCTTACATCTCTTACATCTCTTACATCTCTTACATCTCTTACATCTCTTACATCTCTTACATCTCTTACATCTCTTACATCTCTTACATCTCTTACATCTCTTACATCTCTTACATCTCTTACATCTCTTACATCTCTTACATCTCTTACATCTCTTACATCTCTTACATCTCTTACATCTCTTACATCTCTTACATCTCTTACATCTCTTACATCTCTTACATCTCTTACATCTCTTACATCTCTTACATCTCTTACATCTCTTACATCTCTTACATCTCTTACATCTCTTACATCTCTTACATCTCTTACATCTCTTACATCTCTTACATCTCTTACATCTCTTACATCTCTTACATCTCTTACATCTCTTACATCTCTTACATCTCTTACATCTCTTACATCTCTTACATCTCTTACATCTCTTACATCTCTTACATCTCTTACATCTCTTACATCTCTTACATCTCTTACATCTCTTACATCTCTTACATCTCTTACATCTCTTACATCTCGTACATCTCTTGCGTCTCTTAAATAACTCAATACATAAAAATAATATGACCTTTATTAAATATACTGCGTTTCTTTGTAGGTGCGGCCGTGATGACCAATCTACAAAATGCGCAAGACCTATCTCCAAACTTTGCCGGTACCATTTTCGGTATTATCAGTTTCCTTGGAGGCATGACCGGATTCATAACACCTGAAGTGACAGCGTTATTTATCAAAAGCCACAATGGCATCGTCGAATGGGGTATTGTTTTTACCATTGGAGGAATAGTTCTTATCGGCTCCGGCATAATCTTTATGATTTTTGGATCAGTGCAAGAACAATCATGGAATAATGTTGAAGATTAAGCGATTATGACGGATTAAAAATTATGTCCTAACTTCATTTAATAAAGAAAATTATTGTCCAACTATTTTACAGCAAAAAATATCCATTTTAAAAATGGGATAAAATCAATTTACTTTAATTTAAATGAGTATTGTTTATTAATAAAAGTATACAATCCATTTTATTAGTTTTTGTTTTATTTTTAATTCAGAAGTATTATTACAATCAATTGGAGACTGATATCTTCCATAAACCATATAAAATTAAATTAGAATAAATAGACGAGCCATAAGTGGCAGGTACGATTGATATATACACTAACGGTTCTAAAACAAAATAAGGCTCAGGATGTGCAATATAATCCAGATCGTTAAACCTTAACATAAAATGGGCACCGAGCCCACTGGAATTTTTATATCAGCAAAAGAAATCAACAAAAATAATATTACTGGAAGACACGTGCTTATCTATATAGATAACAAACAAGCATTACTCGCCCTGGACAAATTACGAATTTATTCAGGGTTATTTCTAGAATGTCATGAATCTTTGGCCGAAATATCTATCAATAATGTGGTCAACTCACATACTTTGATTTTCTTTTACTATACGGAGAATGGTCGCACTGCGTAGCTTTCTAAGTGCCTTTTAAAAGGAGACAGAAAGCTCCGTCTATTTGATCCCTTATTACGTGTTGCCTACATCTTGTCGCAATATTTTTAATAGGTGCGTTTTAATCATCCGCTTCTGCTTCGGAATTGTCGGTTTTCTTGTTTTAATCTCACAGGTTAAAACGACTAAACCGACAATTCCGGAAGCAGAAGCGGATGATTAAAACGCACCTGAAATTTTGCTTGCTGCTCTCATTGTCAGTGAATATTATTTTTGGAGTCACAGTTTGTTGATAAAAAATCAGTTAGCTCACTTGGACCAGTTGAAAGTTCCAAAATAACATCCACTCCAGGGATACAAATTCAGGATACGCAGAAGACTGCTGTTTTATTATAGGCGGTTGTCATATATTGTATTGTCCGAGTTGCGCAGTGTATAAACTGGAACATTGAGATCAAAAGTACCGACGCAGAGTGAGCGATCTGATTCTTTAGCTATAAACTGTGGCATAGGAATAAAAATGGCCGCGCCCTATTTTAGGCGTGTCGGACCTCTCTCTTGCACCGTATAGTAAAGAAAATCAAAGTATGTGGGTCAACTTAAATATTGTGAAAAATGGATTAAGTGAACATACACCACTGTTCACAATATGTTAAGGTAATAATTCTGTATATTATTTGTATATGTTCTCATATACCAGTATTCACAATATATCATGGCAAATAGTTGAGTTATACCGTATACCACATTTACTTTAGCATACTTAAGTATCGTTTGCACTTATATCGTTATTCCCAACTGAAGATTACGTTATAAGAAATATGAATATACATTTAACTCATTTTTCACAAATTTGTACTTATACCACTTTTCCCGCCGGACCGCCAATTGTAAAATGTCTTTATTTTATGAATATTCAAAATTGTTCCTAAGAAGATGAAGAATAGCTAGATTATTTTATTATTTCTTAATCTTCTCAGTTTACAACTTATTTGCAAATTAAGAAACTATGTACCAAAAACATAATATAATGATGGTTGTTCTTGTTCAAATATTTCTTGAAGATCTTTGGCTCAATTTTAAAAGTTGTTCCGGTACTTGATGTTTGAATCTGAAATAAAAAGATCATAACAGATGTATTATTCATCTACAAATGAGTCTGCTTTCAGTTGTTACACAGGAAGAAATTGTTATGGTTTTTTCTTAGTCCGTCGACTCAATATTGTAAAAAGGATGTTGACATACGGTGGCTCTAAAAGACATTTTTATTATTTTTATGATCCCTGTGTGTCTTACGTACAAAATGAATGTACCTGAATCAGTGGTACTTTTGCTAATCAGAAATTTCCATTTATCTAAAATTGTTACAAGATTTACTGTACCAAATAAAAAAATTAAATAGTACAGGTCATTTTCTAACTGTTTCTGATATACTATTTAGCAGAGGTGGCTATTTTCTCAGCTAAGGACTACCTCTACTTTCAGGTGTGTAGATAAGCCACAGGTAGTAAACCTAAACAATTATTGAAATATAAATGTTCCGAAAAGTAAATAATATTACTTACACGTTTATTTATATTATTTCGTTTGATTTTAATACTGCTCCTCCCATCTATTGAAGTAAATGCTTTAATTTTCTTGGTATTTGCCTTCTACAAAAAATTGTTTTATGACTGATCACATACCTTTTTACATAAAAGCAATAAGTATTTTCCTCAAAATGCTGAGAATAGACATAACAGAGTTTAGCTAAAAATAATTTCTAAACAATTTGATTAATGGTTTGTAAACACTGTTCAAGTCAACTGCTTGAAGTTCGTATGAGACCTGAAAAATAAAAATCATTTAGAATAAAACAATGGGAACATAATTAAAGTAGTAACTGTTACTTACAAATGAAAAGATTTAACATAAAATTACCAAGTAAAGCAAGGTTTTTAAGATATTTATTATTTTTAATGGTTTTGTAAAGTGTAGGTTCGTAAATAATATCTTTGGGAACTGACTTAGTGTAAATATTATAACATAACCACTAAACCTATTGCTCCTAGATGTATGCAACACGTAATAAGAATTCAAAATGGCAAATTTTTCTATCTCCTTTTAAAAGGCACTCGGATGCTGCGCAGTGCGACCATTCTCCATATAGTAAGAGAAAATCGAAGTATGTGAATTCTAATTATCGATATTCGTAAGTTTTAGGAATCTTAAAAATGTAATATCTGTTATATAAACTATAAATGCACGTACTAAAATGTGTGTTTAAGAGTGGTCATGTTGATTATAGTATTTTTTTTTAATTATTGAACAAATTATCTAAAAAAAGTATAAATACGAATAAATTGGATATTGCAGAAATTAAAGTAGATACCTATTTCAGGAATGCCCAGTTCATGCTTTTCATTAGCAATTACTACATTTTATTATTTACTCGAATTGATATACCTGGTACTTTGTCACACATGAGGGTAGTTATTGGTATAATAAAACTGCAATTTCATGAAATTAACTAATTTTTTAAAACTTTATTGTTTCCTGTTTTTTAAGTACCCAATTTACTTTGTAATTATTGGTAAATCGATACTAATACCTTTTTGCTTCCAGTCTTGTAAAATACTGTATTCGGTAATAAAAATATCACAAATATATTGTTAAATTAGGAGAGCAGAGAAAGAAATTGAAGTGAAATATAAGATATCAGATGATAAAGAATTTGTGATAAAACAGCTTTGGACGTTCGTTTAAATATAGTATGTATTTTATAAAATAAGAAGTAATAATATTGGTCAATATCACTTTGCTTCAGACACTGCAGATGTAATTGCAATATATCTATAATTTTATTACAGAATTTCAATCCGTTTTGAAATATATTAAAACTCATTCTATTAAATAATATATTAATACAATAATTATAAAAATAAAATCCTACTTGTATATTAATACAGGGTGTTCCGAAATTAGACGGTCATGTTTTAACAGCGTAATCTACATCCAAAAATAGGAGTAAAAATTTATATAAACATAGGTCCGAAAACGTTTTGTTTCCTAAAAGCAAAGTCCTGAAGACACATTTTTGTAAATATGTTTTAAACTTTTAAAGATAACTAAGTGAAATTTGGTACAAGTGCTAAACTTTTTACGCTCTATTTAATGGACTAAATGCCAGTTTTTGATCATCTTCATAGGTGGGTAAATTAGGGGAGACGCTTAGGAATAAATTTATAATAGTGTACTCAGTTTTGTGTCTTTTTCTTTTAAAATTATTTCGAATCCAAAAAAAATTAAAAAAAATCATGTATAGTCAATTTTTCGAATACTTTTTAAAACTATAAAATATAAATATTGCTAACAAAGACATTAATGAATGTAAGTCTGATAGTAAGTGTGATTTTTCTAAAGAGATTAATATTTTAAATTTTCCACCTCCGGCACCGTCTCGTAAGATAAACAAATAATACAAAAACTACTACTACTACTATTGTGGAAATACACTTTAATAGCTTTAAATGAATCAGAAAACCCACTACAGTAGAATCTTTACTAGCAATAAGATGCACAACTAATACCCACATAACTGAAATCAGTAACTATAAGTAAATAGTTCACTGAGAGTAGGTGGTTCAAAAACTAATTAAACTGTTTACTGTTCACAAAAGAATAATTTGAAAAAACCTCGTTTTATCCGCTGTAAGTAAACATTTTACTCGTCCCACATAGTATACTTCTTTTTTTGCGGAAAGCAAAGGTTCGTTAACAGTAAATTAAGTTTTTCCGTGTGTATAAAATGGGACCAGCTTGAGTTGTTGTTGTCTTGAACCTCAATGCAATAGTGCATTTAAAACAGTTAAAGACTCAGTGAAACACTTGCAAAATAAAAATTTAATGAAGAAAGAAATAGGCATGCTATGGAAAAAATGAACGGTTTGTAAATTATACACCTTAAAGCTTTATTTTAATAATTTACTAATTTTCCGGGATACTTAAAATGTAGTTTTTTAAAGGCAAATTATTAAACAGTTTCCTTCTATAATTACCGTTGATAGTACCCAGGGTTTAAATGGGTACGATTTCAAATTATGGTAATAGATGAATATTACCATGGTTTTCCAGTAGCCGAAATGTTTACAATCAGAAAAGACTATAGTTTAAAAAACATTTTTTTCGGCAATTAAAAATACATTAGGTAAGTAAAGATGTTTATTAAATTGCTGAATTTTAAATATACTTTAGGTAAATGAAAAAGTTCATTATTTATTTGATTGAATGTTAAATTATTTTGGGGTACTATTAAGGCTTTTGGTAGATTTTGGACAGTTCGGAAAGGTTCAAGACAGTTTGGTTAAATAATATATGGCTTTATTTGTAATGGTTTTGGGGTACTATTAAGGCTGTTGGTAGATTTTGGACAGTTCAAGAAGGTTCAAGGCAGTTTAGTTGAACAATATATGCCTTTATTTTTGCTAGAGATTTTGTTTCTAGTAGTATTTGTTCATTTGAACTGACAGGTCTTTAGCTATTGTTGATATTATACTATTAAGGGATTAAGGCAGCGCCGTCACCAGCCAAAGGGCCCGGGAGTCCAGAAGGAACATCCATTCACCAGTGGAAAACAAAAAAAATAATAAAAAAATTAAATTAAAAGAATAAAAATTATCCCTTAATAGCATAGTCGAGCGGTTCTTGGCAACTAGTTTTAGACTCTCTTAGTCCTAAGGGAATAGAAACGCCGAGGCTTCTCAAATGCTCGTAGTATTTTACTAGTTTGGAAAGGGAGGGGAGATTAATAATAAGTATTAAAATATTAAGGAATGTATATTAACAATAAGTATAAAATTTTACTAATGGTCCTAAGAAAAAATTAATAAAATTCCATTTAGGTAATAAAGCACTATAACTACATAATAATATTAAATATACATAAGATAAATATATAATTCGGGACAAAAATGTAAAATTGGCATTTATATGTAAATCAATCAATTATTATTAAACAAAACACTTTAAAATAGGTTAAAAATATTTACCCCATAATTTACAAATCGTACACAAAAGTTTACTCTACACATCACATTTTTTGGGACTTAAAGAGTCCACAAAAAAAGAGAGCATTCGCCCCTTGGGCGAAAGTTCTGGTCCTTAGTCCGAACTCGACTGAGAGGTACCCAAGAGCCATTCTTTCTGTATCCTCTCTATATAAACCAAAATTTACGTGATGGTTGTATTTTAAAAATGTCACGTTCAATGTAGCCATTGACTAGATTATTAACCTGATTGTTTTATTTTTATACGTGTCTTCCTTTTTAATTTTTAATTTAAAACATAAAAATACTTATTTAGATTTTTTGGTAAAATCTTTATATTTCCAACTAATAATAATAATAATAATAATAATAATAATAATAATAATAATGTTTATTCAAAAAAAGAAATATAAATTACAATTACATAGTTAATTTAAATATAAACATTGGTAACTTGCTGAGGCATTGTAATGCCTGTGTGCGAGCTAGGATATTTTAATTTTTTTTTTTTAAACACAAATAAAATTCGATATAGAATAATAAATAAATAGATAAATTCATGATAAACAAATAATGAAACAAGTAACAAAGCATATAATATAACATAAAACAAGTAATAAAACAAATAATAGAACATAATAAGCAAACAGTAGAACAAATAGTAACAGGGAGATAAAATATAGACATATTCGATATTTAATTCATAATGAAATATAGTTAAGTATTATTTTTTTTTTTTATTTTTAAAGTGGAAAATGTATTAATTATAAATTATTTTAGATATCTTAAATCAATTAGGCTATTAAAAATATATCTGTTATTACTTGCTATCCAATTTTTTATAGCATATAGCAGGAAAGTTTATTATTATCCTTAATGTAATCTGGTAACATATTGGATAATCTTGGAGCAAAATAATTGGTACAGCGTTGACCAACAGTCTTTGAAGTTATTAGAAGGTAAGTGCATTTACCTCTAGTAGGGTAATTATGTTGAGGAGAAGTTACTTGGATTTTTCTTTTAAAAGTGTTTAAAAGAATGTTTTGGCAGTATAGCTGTCTCATATCAAAAAATGTACTTTCACTGAATAATGCGTCGCTCGGATAAGTTACAGGTTTTTTAAATATAAGCTTGATTAGCCATTTTTGTATATTTTTTAACTGCTTTAAATGGCAGTCTGCCACACCACCCCACCCAATAATACCATAAGTAAGATGCGATTGTACCAGAGACAAATATAAAGTTTTCAGCTGATCTTCATTTAAAAAGTCGCGTAAGTACTTAAATTTATGTAGCAAACCTCTAAGTTTATGAGTAATATTTTTAATTTGTAGATCCCATTTCAAATGCCTATCTAAAGTAATACCTAGGTACTTAATTGATGATGCTTCAGGTATTTGAGTTTTGTCATCTATATGTATTGGACCAAAACTCGGCAAATTATTTACATAAGAGGTAAATGGTAAATATTTCGTTTTTTCGGTATTTAATGTTAGTTTATTGAGTTGAAACCATTTTTTAACTGCTTTAAAATCATCTTGAATTTCTGTTTTTAGCGTGTGCCAGTTCTTTGAGCTATAAGTTATGACAGTATCATCGGCGAAACTGATTATTTCTCAAGTTGTATGTAATGTCATCAAGCTATTTATATATAGAGTGAATAGAAGAGGCCCCAGTACAGTCCCTTGCGGAACGCCGTAGGTAATTGTTTTTGGATCACTGAATACTCCATTGATGTTCACGTACTGCGTTCTATTTTTTAAATAACTTTCTAAAATATTATATATTTTTCCACGCAATCCATAACATTTAATTTTTTCTAGTAAACAAAAATGCAAATTGCAGGTGTTTTTGTATCTAAAGTATGGTATAGTTTGGAGATTAGAGCATGTATTGCATCTTCCGTCGACCTTTTTTCTCTAAACCCATACTGATTATCATTTACGACTTTGAATTTGTTTAAAAATTTTGTTATTTTCAATTTAAGGATTTTTTCATATATTTTCGAAAAAATTGACAACAATGATATAGGTCGATAATTTTGAGTCAACGTTTTGTCACCTGTTTTATAGAGCGGTTTGATAATTCCAATTTTTAGGCATTCTGGAAAGCATTCGTCATTAAAGCTTTTATTTATTAGATAGGTTAGGGGTTGTAAAATTTCATTTTTAATTTCCTTAATTGTTTCAGCTCTTATTTTGTCCCATCCGGGCGCTTTTTTAGATTTTAATGTATTTGTAACATGCTTTATTTCTATTTCAGTTACATGGTGTAAATACATAGTGTTTTCAAGTATGTCTAACTGTTCCTCAAAGTCATCTGGAGGTAATATGTTGTTTGCAAGGTTCTGTCCCAATTCGATATAGTAGCTATTAAAGTTATTTGCAATATCATTTTCATCTGTTAATTCTTGTCCGTTTTTTATAATTTTTTCAATTTTTGTGTTAGGTTTTTTCTTGCCGCAGATTTTGTTGACACAGTCCCACAAGGCTGAAGATGAGTTTTTATTTTTGTCTATTAAATTATTCATGAAACTTTTTTTATTTATATTTATTAAGGATCTGATTTTATTCTTATACCTATTATATCTTTCTTTAATTTCATTATTTTCAGGATTTTTTAAAATTAATAAGTATAGTTTATTTTTTTCTTTAATTTAATTGGCTAAACCCTGAGTCATCCATGGTTTTCTTATTTTTTGTTTATTATTTTTTATTTTTACCAGTTTTGTATTTTTATCTATGTCAATTATTACACAAGTCGCTGATTAAACAACGGACAAATAAACGGACTGACATGAGCAGTAATTAGTTTATAAATACATCCATGCACGAGTCAGAGACACATCAGAAAGAACCTGTCGGAACAAATCTAATTGCATTCTGTGTGAGCATGAGTAATTTTGTATATTTTTTTTTCTTCGCCGCTAATTAACTACAATTACTATAAAATGTTTAAGAATTTCTCCACCGACGTTAAAGTCTTAAATACGTAATGCTTTTTCAGCTTTTAATAAAAATTTGTCTCGTAAGTGAACCGCTCCAAATTAACCGTCAAACCCTTATGGCCTCGTGACAATGTAAAACAATTTACAAAATTCTAGTCACACCTCACATATTTCAACTCGGCACAACTCATCAAGCCCATAGCCGAAAATAAGATTTTCATATGAAGCAAAATATTTGTTCCCTCATCATGCGAAACCGGCTGACGCAGCTTCAATTTATCAAATTTATGTTTGCTAAATTTGGATTATAATGAGCGAAAATGAGAAGTAAATAGCACAACTTTCTGGATATATGAAAAAAGTCGACGAAATTCAGGGCGAATGTGACAGAAAGAAATGTTTAGACGGGGAATGTTTAGTCTTAGAGGTACTCCTTTGTTTCTAAAAATTAGCCGAATAAAAAACCTGGTAGTGATAGTATTACTTCGGAAATTTTAAATATCTCCTGTTATTTCTTTCCTTATCAATCAATCAATAAATGAAGGCATCATAAAGAAGCAATGATAAGACTAGTCAACAGCGGTTCTCCCACCTAAGCGATTTATATTGTTTTTGTTGGGCATCCTCCACCTAACCACAAAAATAATCATACTTACGTTTGTTTAGCTCTGTTTAGCTCCCGTTATTAAAATAAACGACTTGCAAGAATTCTCCATGTTTACATTGTGTTCATTGCGATAATTTATAAAATAGGCGAACTATTGAAACATCATACCTCAACCCAAACATGGTTTTAGACCCCACCACTCCATTCAGGATGCAATATCTTCCCTTCACACTACTGCGGTCACAGCAGTAAACTCTCAACAAATCTCTTCAGCCGTTCTACTAGATGTTCAAAACGCCTTCGACCAAGTCTGACATGCCGGACTAGTCAAAAAGCTTATGAACATAGGTCTCCCCCCAAATCTCCAAACTCATACACTCCTACCTTTCAGACAGAAAAATCACCGTCAAAGTGGGCAACTCCCTATCCGACACATTCACCCCACTCGCAGGTGTCCCACAGGGCTCCGTCCTGGCCCTTCTCCTCTACCTCATCTACACACACGACACCCCCCCCCTAACCACCCTACATCCAAATGCTTCCTATACGCCGACGATACAGCTCTAATCTCGGTAGCCAAAAATTCTAACCAACTAAATATTCGAACCCAAAATCTGTTAAACCAGTACTCTTACTCGTGTAGCAGATAGAGGGTCATATAATCCACAGCAAATATAATTTATCGTCTTTAAACACCCAAATTCCAAAAGAACCTCCCAGAACCCCCAACTCGTAAATGTAAATCTCCTAGGAGTCAGGCTCGCTCAATAGACTAAAGTCGACTATTTGGGGGTACGATTTTCTCGTACACTTAACTGGGGCCCTATCCTCGGCCATCGTTTTCTAAAAAACGTATACGCTTTAGGAAGGTGCGAGCTAATCGCTATTCTCGACATTCGTTTTAAAAGCGTGTACTATTTTAAAATGGGTGTTTTACAGCGAGCGGAATTTTTCACCCGTTTTTAATAAAACGTGCATGTTTTCAAGGATTTAGTCAATGTCACTTATATGTCACTTTTAGGATGATTAATAATATTGATTGATTTTAACAGATTTTACGTAAACTACTTTTTATTAATACCTACAAAAGTATCTAATTTCTTATAAACATGGTTTGCAGTACTAAAAAATCCAATAGCAGAGAATTTCTTTCAATTATTATTAATGACACAATTAGAAAACTTGGAAGATAAGAATCCAAAGATTCAGAAATGCAGAGGCAGAATCCATTTTTTAAATTAAATGGATATTGAATGATTACCGTATCTTACCGTACAAGAATTTAATGATTAATTCATGTATGTTTTATTTACCGATATTAATTTGCTTGGGGTTTTTTGCAAGTGGTAGTTCAAAGCTCTTCTGTATCACACGTTGTGTCCAGAAATTTCAACAATTTTGTAAAATTGCCACAAAATATTAAAAAATGAATCAGATAAGCAAAGTTATTTTTTAAATTACTGTACCATAAAAAATAGGTTTTTATGAGGTATGATTTTCCTGGAATTATAGGTTGCATTGTTTCCACCCGTATAGCTATTTTTTCGCCAAAAAATTAACGATTCGGTTTATCTTGCACATTTATATATTATGTGATTGGAAAAATCATCATTCGATAAATTTACAATTGGATTGTTATAATTAAATTACATAATCATTTTTTATGGCCTGCACATTATTTGAATTGAACAATATAGACAGTTTACAGTGATGCCAGACATATTATTTGCTTGTTAAAAACGTACACGTCTTAAAAAACGATTGCTCATTGAACGGCAGTCAAGAATGTAGATTTCAAAAACTACTTGCTTTTCAACCACTCATTTTCGAAAACGGTTCGTTTTTTAGCGATTGTCGAGGATAGCCGCCCTGGTCCTCTGATGTCCAACGCACTCTTGACAAGATGCGAAAACTCCATCATCCGACCCGTTGCCGAATACAGAGCTGTACCCTACGGTGTACTTCCCACACACCTGTCCCATAAATTCACCACACTCGAGAGACGTATTCTCAGACATTGCCAGTATCTCCCCTATCGCTCCCCCAGCGGAGAAGTTTTTCAAAACATCCCCAACACCCCTATCCTCACACGTTTTCAGACCCTCAGGAAACCATACGTCTCTTGCACGCTAAAAGGCACCAACACACACTCCCAAGACACTCTACGAACCCCATGACACCCAAACCAACTCCCACTTTTTCGAAAACCGAAAAGAAAAATGCCACAACCAAATCTTCTCTCAGACGCCCAAGACCTCCCCCTCACCGCTGAACTCCAGGATCTGCTAGAATCATCCCCCCTAAGTATTAGATAAACCTTTCCCAATCATATAATTAGAAATTCACAATATATGTACAATATCGTGATTTAGGTTTTGTGGTTTTTTATGGGGTTGGGAATAGCAAAACTGGCGATATTCTTGGGGAATACAACCTGCCACACAGGTACCACACGCGCACACGACACCATTAGGAATTAGCTAGTTAGGTTACTTTTGTAATCAGGGCAGACCACCCTAAAAAGGAGGAAAACTATAACAGGGAAATAGGAAAGTAAAATGTCCTAGAAAATTTAAATACCTAAGAAAAAATCGATAACAAACTAAAAAAAAAACAAGGTCAGTCACGTGCGAAACGCAGTACAGTGAGGTACAAAAATTTAAGGCAGCTGCATAAATTCTCAAATCAGTTTGGTTACGTGTGTCTGGAAAGTTCACAACAGATAGTCAAACAAAGTCTTTTACTCCGTATATCGATGAGTGTTATTTTAACTATTTTAAAATAAGAGTTGCCAATCTAGATAAATCGTGGGTGCCACATGTCTGCTGTACAAGTTGTTACAAAATCCTAACCGATTGGTCTCAAACAAATTGTGACGCTGCCTTTTACGAAACCGGTCATTTGGCGTGAAAAAAAAAAGATCACATTACTGACTGCTATTTTTGTCTCATTAATCTCAAAGAGCAAAACAGGAAAAAGAAACATACTCTAAAGTATCCTGACGTGAGTTCTGTTGACAAACCTGTTTACCGTTATGAGGATTTGCCAGCGCATTCATCACTAGACATTCAGACATCATCAAACAGCCCGGAAGCTTCGTCCTCTGATGCAGAGTTTCATGAGCCTTATACTAGAAATTCTCTAGTGTTAGTGAACCAAAAGCAACTCGATGATCTATCCAGGGATCTAAATCTATCGAATAAAAAGGCCAAACTTTTAGGATCATGACTTAAACAGTGGAATTTGCTCGAACCCGGAGTCGTCATATATAAATGTCGAAAACGTTACAGTTTTGTTGTTGATTGTTTTTCGAAAGAGGAAGGCCTAGTATTTTGTAATGATGTTAAAGGCCTGTTTGTTAAATTAGGTCTTGAGCATGTTCCCTCCGAATGGCGACTTTTCATCGACTCCTCTAAGACTAGTTTAAAAGCCGTGCTTCTGAATAATAGTAACAAGCTTCCATTCATTCCTGTAGCGTACAGTACTAATTTAAAAGAAACATATAAAGTGATGAGACTTGTTTTAGACAAAATAAACTACAAAGACTTACAGTGGACTATTTGTGTTGAATTAAAGGTAGTCGTTTTAATTTTGGAACTCCAAACGGGCTATACCAAATTCTGCTGTTTCTTGTGTGAATGTGATAGTAGGGATCGGTCGGAACATTACACTCGAGAGCATTGGCCTGAAAGAACAGCCTATGTCCCTAGCCAGGAAGAACAGCTTATGGCCCTGGCCAGAAAAATGTAAAAAATGTACCATTAGTCGATCCCAAAAAAATAATATTGCCACCTTTATATATAAAGCTAGGATTAATAAAACATTTTGATAAGACCATAAACAAAAATGGTCCTGTGGTTCAATACTTAAAAAACAAATTGCCTTCCCTTAGTGATGCCAAGATAAAAGAAGGCATATTTGTTGGACCCAAAGTAAAGAAACTCCACTGAAAGATCCAGTGTATCCGGCAGCATTTAACAAAGTAGAAAAAGAAGCCTGATTGTCCCTTGTGGAAGTGATCAAAAATTTTCTCGGCAATCATAAATCTCCGCAGTATGGGAATATCGTCAAAACGATGTTACAAGCTTATCAAAAATAGGATGCAAAATATCGTTAAAAATACACTTTTTGCAATCACATCTTAATTTCTTCCCACAAAATATGGGAGCCGTAAGTGACGAGAGCGGTTCCATCAAGACATTGCGCCATTTGAAAACGCTACCAAGGCAAATCGGAACCCTCTATGCTTGCCGATTATTTTTGGTCCATCGTTAGAGAAACACCGGAGTCGTTCTACACCAGAAAAGCCAAAAGATCTAAGCAATCGGAACCTTTTAAACTATTATAAATATTAAAGTTTGTAAATATTCATGCTTTTTGGTAAAAATCATAAATATAAATATTAAAAAAAAACAAGCGCTAACTCCGACATTTTATTTACCGTGCGTTTATATATATTTATATATATTCGAAGATTAAAAATATATACTAATTCCTTAGGTGGGAGAACAAAGCTATTATTTTGTTGCTTAGTGTTATTCTAGTATATAAAAAAGGGAATAAATTAGATGTAATCAACTACCGACCTATATCTATAATCTCGAGTGTAGGAATGATTTTTAAAAAAATTATTAATATTAAAATTACCTTATTTCTTAATAAATATAACATACTCTCAAACAACTAATATGGTTTTAAGAAAAACACCTCAACTTCAGATGCCATTGCAAGATTGACAAAATCAATAATCAATTCCCTAGATCAGACAAAGCCTTTTTTATGTATCTCTGTTGATCTTGCAAAATCATTTAATACAGTTGATTATACGAATGTATTAGTTGTCTTGGAAAATATTGGATTTCGAAGTGTTGCTTACAATCTAATATAAAAATCTAAAGTGTTAGGAGAGACTATGCAATTAACCATAAAAATGTATTGAAGTGAGCTGCCATTTTTTAATTTAGGGATTAGTAAGCATGTGCAGAATGGAGTAAACAGATACGTAGTTAGCATATTGGACAAAATAAAACTTTTTTGTTTATATTATGACATGTGTAGTTTTTTAATTTTTTTTTTATTATTTTAACCAATTTATAGTGAGAAATAAAATAAAAACAGAACTAGTAAACGTGTAAAAATTTGTATAGTGAGAAGGAAAATAAATAACAATGAAAACTAGTGTGTTTAATTTATTAAAAGTAAAAAATAATAGTATATTATTTAACGAGCGGTAATGGAGGTCGTAACTCACACAGATGAAGTTTGCAGCACGAGCCGCAGGCAAGTGCTGTAATTCCGGAATTGTCGGTTTAGTCGTTTTAACCTGTCAGATTAAAACAAGAAAACCGACAATTCCGAAGCAGAAGCGGATGATTAAAACGCACCTATTAAAAATGTTGAACCAAGATGTAGGCAACACGTAATAAGGGATCTAAATGGCGGAATTTTCTATCTCCTTTTAAAAGGCACTCAGAAAGCTGCGCAGTGCGAACATTCTCCGTATAGTAAAAGAAAATCAAAGTATGTGTGTTAAAATATCAAATGACATTACTCCCCTCAATGTAATAATTGACTATTCCGCCTACTGAAAGGCGTTGACAATTTAATAATTTTAAAATCTCTTAATTATTATTCATTCCTTTCCAGTTGTTAAAAAATATTTCCAACATTTTACGCCAATGGAACATTTATCGACTTTAAAATTTCCAAGAATTTACTGCGCACACTATTTATATACCGAATTATCGTAGGAGCCCAGCGTGAGTTATAATAACTCACTATTCAAACTCACGCTATTTGTCTATTGATACTATTAATTGCTCAAAAGCAGTTGAATAATTAATATATAAATTAATAGGAGTAGATAAATATTTATTTCAATACATTACATATAAAATGTTTGTAACAAGTCAAAATTAAACATGAAAAGATACGGCTGAAATAGCAAATCTCGTAAAATTATTGTAACCTCTTACAAAACAACTTATCGTATATTGTAAATAATCGGAAACAACAAAATATCAAAAAGATCCAAATGCACTAAAAAACAAAGTAATTCCAGAAACAGCATCAATCAAATTAATCCAAATGTCAAACACCTAAAATAAATCAGTCATCATAAAAAAAATATAAAAAAATTATATAACAAGACACATTAAGTGCCAAATTATAGGGCCAAAATAGCTTGTACAGTAAGAGAAAACTCAGAAAGCTACGCAGTGCGACCATTCAGTGAAATTCAAATTCGGTGAGAATTCATGTTCGAAACTGAAGATACAAACAATAATTTATTAAAGATCAACGAAAAAATCGCAAGGCCAAATAGCAGATATATAAAATTGTTATATTTAATTTAATTTGGGTATTTCTGCAATGCTGCTTGTTAACAATTATTACAATAAGATAGAACTCTATAATTATGCCTGAAATCTCTCGATTGTATACTGCTATACAAGGTTTTGAAAAATTATGTCCTAAAACAAACTTTTTTCTTCAAAATAATTTAAGCATTATTGTTAAAGAATACTGAATTTTTCTTATAATGTAGAATAAATGGAATACATGAAGTACAATGACTATATTTATGTATCTCTGTCACTGTCTCTGTTCAATTTAGTAAAAAATTTACATTACAAACTAAAAGACCTACGGGGCAACGGTAGTTTAGTAGGTATAAAAATTACAACTTAAGGGTGTAGCCTAAATACTACAAAATATTTTCCGAGACTAAACAAAATCAGCATTCATTTATAATTTTAACAATTGCAAGTAGATACGAGGGATACATATTCTTAACTCTAACGCGCGAAGTTAAGATAAAGGAACCGAAAACTATTCCACAATAACACAAAATAATATGTATTATACAATAATTGATTTTGTAAGAGTAGAAAAGCGTCCATAGTTTAGCAATACATTCGCTTCTGTACTACCGATGTTTTCGATTAAAAAGCCAAATTAACAAATACAGGAGGCCAACGTAAACGGTCAATAAACGTTTTCTTGACATTTTACATTTTTAAATAAATAATGTTTTTAAAAAATATTTTCTTTACCTGTTGTTTTTTATATTCAAGCGGATTTATAATATTCAATCTCGGGGTAGCCATGAGTGAGTTAGTTAAATGAAGAGGTACTTTGGTTTTATAGTATGTAACGATGAGATATTTTTCAGCATATTATTATTTATATTTTACCAAAATTATGTTTGTTGTTTAAATAATATGTTATAATGAACCACCTAGATACAGCTTTTGGAACAAATTCATAAAAACCCTTAAAAACCCGACTGCAAATTAAGGTTTCAGGACTATGTTTCGCTCCTAGTCAAAAAAATCGTATCTGGTTATTCGTCAATTATACAGGAATCGAGGTATTTTGAGTTTCAAATTACGTAAGTTGCTTTGTGAAGGTCTTGTATTGTCCATCCTAAATTATGGACTTTTAATTTACTATCCTTGTTTGGATCAAATAACCAAATACAGACTTCAAAAGATTCAAAATTGTTGTTTTCGTTTTGTATTTGGTATCAGAAAGTATGATAGAATATCAAATAAAATTAAAGAACTTAGCTGGCTCAATATAGGAAATTTATTTAAATATCAGATGGCGGCCACGGTATTTCAAATTCTTTTAACCTCAACTCCCATATACTTAAAAAATAAATTGATATATCGGAAAGATCTGCACAGTTTACATTTAAGATATCCACACAACTTAACGATTCCGAATTACCGATTATCATTTTTCAAAAGATCTTTCACATATAACGCCATTTCAATATATAACAGTCTACCTAGGGAAATTAGGACATGTTCTTTGACATTTTTGAAACAAAATTATAAAACGTTGCTATTAGTTGAGCAATGAATACAGTGCTAACGTTAATATATTATTAATTTCAAACATTTTTCCTTATTTAATTGTATTTTAAGTTCCATTGATTTCAGTTTAGATTAAATACAGGGTTAACATTTTTAATCATAAATTAATTGTATATTAAATTTCTTATTTTTTTTATATTGTAAATGATGGATACCTTTTGATTATTTTAAATTTATATTTATGTTGAGGTTAAGTTGAGTAGCGCAAGCTAGACTTCGCCTCATGATGTTTATGTGCATTGTATATTACAAGCAAATAAAGGCAATTTATTATTATTATTATTATTATTAATGTTACACTGGCTATCAGCAACCGAAATGTAAGTTGCAAAGTTAAAGAAATTTATCCATTTGGGCAAAAATTACAAATGTATTGAAAGAAAAAAGTGATAGGTAATAAGTTTTTTTTATCTCACAATGTCGAGTATCTATATCTGTAACGTGTTGAGGCTGGGTTACCCTACGGCACTTAGACCTTATTAGGCGCATTGTGAATCCTCCTAAGATCATAGGCACCTCTTAGCTCATGAGCCAACCAATTACATAACTTTTAACTATTTTTTATGACCTGTAAACAATATTTAGAATTAACTAAAAACAGTAAAAACGTATATGTCAAATTTATTGATGTTTTTGTTAACCCTGAACTAGCGCATTATCCAATACTTGTCAAATCTACAGTACGTCAAATAATAATAGAGACCACTGATACCGACATATTTGTGTTGTCTCTCTACTTTATTACTAGGTTATCTATCCAGGAAATATGGCTTCATAAATTTGACACATATATACCAGTGCACCACGTCTTAAGCCGGCTACTCACTACGCGTTACTTGCCAAGTACTTTGCAAGTACCATGTAATGTGTATGGAGACTTGCTTGCATAGACTCAGCAAGTTACTTGTACTTCCCGTCGGTTATCGGTAAACGGACCGAAGTCAGAGGATCCGAGTAAAGTTACTACTACTACTTTAGAAGGCGCGCGTAATGTAGACGATTTACTTGTACTCGAACAAGTACTTGCCAAGTTCAGTCCAAGTCAAGTAACTCGGCAAGTAACGCGTAGAAGAATTATCTACGGATAAGTCTTTAAATGCTCAAATGAATTTGGGTAGTTTACTTTTGAGAATTTACATTTTAACTGGTTGTGATACAGTAAGCTTTATATTTAAAAAAAGTAAAACGCATTAAAAAAATGTTTGAATTACGAACACGACACAGAATTAAAAGCACTTGTAAGTTATCCTGAAAATGCTCACGAAAAAAAAAATTGTAGAACATATTTCTACAATTATACATTTTTTCTCTACAATATATAATACATATAGGAACAGGGACAATTTGTAGTAAACATTTCCAAATATTTGTAGAGAATGTATTGTAGAGTTATTATCTACAATATTTAGTAAAAATATAAGAATTGTTCTACATGTTATAATTTTTCCTATTCATTGTATGAATTTATTTTAAAAATGCATTGCGTTTTATGAAAATAAATACGAAAATTTTACACAATAAATAATAAAAATTTATACAAATTGTTATAATTTTTGCTATTCATTGTATAAATTAATAATAAAAATGTATTGCGTTTTATGAAAATAAATACGAAAATTTTACACAATAAATAGTAAAAATTCATACAAATTGTAGTAATTTTTAATAAAATTTATAGTAGTATTTTATAATTATTATAATGGGGCATGTTCAAAAATGTTGAAATTTTTTTTATGAATAATAGAGTTGAAAATAAAACTACATTTTTTTTATTTTTTTTTATCTATTCATTTGCCGGAGTAATGAATTTTTTTAAAATTTATGACGTCACCGGGAATAGACCAATAGGAGCTAGCGCACAACGTTGCCGGCTAGAAGGTTTACGAGAAGTGATGTACGTTCGTTTGTGTACTCCTTCTTAATTTTAGACTTCTAAAACATTGTTAAACAAATATCTTTTAAATACACAATATCAAATGTTTTTTGAAAGTATTATTTCTGTTTAAACTTTTACCATATTTAAAGTTTCATTGTTTTAAAAGTCACTTAATAATTCAGAAAATGGCAAAATGGCAGCACTGTGTATGGCATCTGTCATAGTGTCTCGATCAAGAATTTATTTGGAATTTGAGTGTTTAATTTTGTACTTTTTATAAATATTATGACTACGAAAAAGTGTTTTGTTCCAGAATGTGATCATGATTCACATTCATCTTCAAAAATATTTATTAGTGTTCCAAGAAATTTGGAAAGAAGAAAATCAACCTTCTACTGGCGATGTTTCTCGTGAACTTTTTAATAAAAATACACCGGATTATCAAGATGTAGTAGCAATTTCTGCGAATTGTCCCCTTCAGGAAATTGAAAATGAGGCTACTATAAATTCTTAGGTGTATAACCTAAAAACCATTCTGGAAGAAAATGCAGAATCTCCTGAAAGTTTTGAAGATACCGAATTTATTCATCATTTTGTGGAAGAACTAGTGATAAAGAAATAATAGAAAAATGTGGGTATTTAAACAAACTGGTTCCTGGATCCCATATAATGGCAGATAGGGGTTTCAGAATATTCAGCTACTTGAAAACATGGGATGCACTTTAGTAAAGCCACACCTAGTGTATCACAGAATGAAAAAAGTTCTCCAGAAGATGTACAATTAAGTAAAAGAATAGCATCTCCAAGAATACATGTGGAAAGAGTTATAAGAAGGGTTAGTTAATTTAATATGTTAAAACCACATTCGTGTGTGAATTTTAAGCAAGTACATTTACTTAGTAATATCTGCATAATTGCTTGTTAACTTACAAGAACCTATTTTGTAAGAGTAAATATTAATTTAATAAACTTTTTTGTTTGTTTTTTAATTTAATTTACCTAATTATCACATTTCAGGGATTATAATGAGTTTTTAAACAGCCAATGTAATTTTTGATAAAAATTTAACTTTTCGAGCAAATCAAAGAGGAATGAGTACCTGTATATGCATAGATTTTTTTGGGACTAAAACTACCAAAACAAAGGCACCTATTTACAGCAGTTTAAAATGAAACATTTTAACAAAAACGCCTATGTCGCGGTGATAAATATTAAAAATAACCAAGTTCAGTTGAATGTGGTAGCAAAGTCTATATATTCCAATAAATAGGGTAACTACATGTGGTATCACTGGTGATAAATTTAAAAATATTACAATTCTTGCTACCTTTTTCAAAAAACCAGAAAGTGTGCCTTCTTATCAATCCTTTATGAAAATGACAACAGTAATAAATGTGAAAAAAAAATTTTATGTTGCTATTCGTTATTACGATAGTAAAACATGTTTGTAGTTCCGTTTATTTTTTATGAAAATCTAAGTAAAAACCAATGTCAAAAGGTTATAATTTTTTTTCTGTCAAACCAAATATATCACAAAATTAAAAATTGATCATAGGTCAAGCTAAAGTAATACCTTTATTGATAGTAGCTTTAAAAAAGGAGAAAGAATAATATTGACTTAAGTTATTATTATTAACATTGGCGATTTTTAATAAAAACTTTAAGGTGCGTTTAGTCAGCCTGATTTAGTTTTAAGCATTAACATAGACATTAACATAAAAGTTAATTTCAATACATTTCAGTGTACCTGTTTTTACAGAATAACATAAGCATAAACATTAACATAAATACAATTGCGCATGTGCGTTCAAAAAGTGAGGTTAAGTTATTTTTCTAACTTTTAAATTTTGAACTTCTAAACTCTTTTTCTGCACTTTTATTAATAGTAATTGTGAGATAGTTAGCAGAGCAATTTCAGAAGCAGCTCCCATACGCCTTTTTTCCATTTTGTATGATTTGTCAAATCGTATGTTAATGCTAAAATTTTCTGTATAAACGGTTTTGTTTTAAAATCCTTAAATTAATGTTTATGTTAATGTCTATGTTAATGCTTAAAACTAAATCAGGCTGACTAAACGCACCTTGAGTATTGTTAAAAAATGCAGTAATCATCTCGGTAATTATATTTTCGTTTACAATGGGTAAAACACTTGATTCAACTTTTATAAATCCAGCTGATCCATATTAATAATAAAATTAAACCAAAACAAAAAACTAAGGTTAGGTGGTGTCAATGTTAATGTCACTTAGATGTGCGTTCACTTCGACATTCTGTGTGTCGGTTTGTTCGTTGGCTTGGTTTTGTATAACAAAAAAAACTTCGACACAAGATGATTGGTCTATTCCCGATGACGTATAATTTCAAATTTTAAATTTCAATTGGGCTTAATTTAAAAACTTTTGGCTTTTTTAACGAACTGACTATTTAGAATAACTTGTATAGCGACTAACTATTACAATATAATTTATAAAACAGCATATCTCACATGTGAACATGGCCCATTATAACCTAGAAAAAATGTTCCTTAATAAAATATTCAATTTATTGTTTTAATATAAAAAATACAAAGTCTTAATTACATTATGTAATAAATAACAGTAATAATAGCGCCGTCAGTCTCAGTTGGCTTTTCTGCACCTGAAAAATATGAAATAAAAATTAATACCTATTGAACTGTTCATACCCTTAAAACGGGGATATATATCACCTTTACACTGATTTGGATATTAAATGACTAAGTCAGATAACTAACAAAAATGAGAAAGTAGGCATGCCACAATTAAGACAAAAAAACATCATTGAACTTGGCACAACATTCGATCGTTGGGCACAACATTCGATCGTTTACCACTATTTTTTTAAAAATAATCTACTAAGGTTATTTAAATTAGTTATCTAAAGGTAAATTATTTAGAAACAATAATAAATGTACTTACCACTAATAGAAGTTATTATTAAAATTTTCTCAAACGCATCGATACTTATAATATAATAATGTGTTATAAGTACTCGTATATGTACCATGCTTTGTTTTGTGAACATGGCAAACGGCTACTGCTGTCTGGCCATTTATGATCGACGTCAGAAAACGTTGGCTAATAGCAGAATTCTGTTTTATTCACATGACTTAGAATTTCTACAATATTATAGAATATTTTTGAACAAAATTATATGTTTTTCATAAGAAGGGATGTAAAGTATTACTATTTTTTGTAGAGAAAATTACTATTTTTTGTAGAGATAATTATTAATATTTGTACAAATTTTTATAGAAGTTAATAGTAGTAATTACGATAATTATAATAAATTTCTACTTCTACAAACTATAGTAAAATATACTAAACATTGTGGACTTCTTTCCTATTGTTGTAGCATTTTATTCGACAATTCAATTGCTACAATAATGGGTTGGTATTGCGAGGGTGGGTGTTCTTTAAACTTAAATTAAGTTAGTTTAGTTACCCATATAGGATTTGTAAATTTTTTTATCTTCATATAGTTTATAACGTAACTATTCAGAAGTACATGTATTTTTGTGTTATTATTTTCTTGTAGTTGTTTTTAGAATATACAAATGTATAGTGTCGATATGAATTATTAGGTTAAATAAATTTTAATTAAATCCCTGATAGTTGTTTTTTACCGATGTTTAGGTATAAAATTAGTAAATCTCAACTAAAAGTTTTTCTTGGTGGTAAAGGCCAAAATATTCACACCAATTTGTCTGTATGTTTTATATCAGAGACGATGTTATATCAATGCAGCGTCGTGGTCGCGTCGTACGAACATGGTCAGCCACGGAGTAGACGTTTCAGCGTTGGACAAAAAAATAGGTATCTCGAAAAACCTTTACTAGTAGAGTATTTTTTTTACCAACAACTTTTCCATTTATTTTGGCACATTTCTCGTCGATTAATCATATATCTATCTTTAACCGTTCAAAAATTTGCTCGATGCTGAAATTTTCATCTCAGTTTTGGTACCGCGCCTCCTTTTAAATAATCTGATAAATTCTGTATATATACTTTTTTTACTTTCCTATCTGTATACAGATATAAGGAAAGTATAGGAATCATGATTTTTTTCGACCTCGAGTTTTCGACGGATTTTTACGTTTTGAGGTCCCCTGAATCCGTTTTGACTATTTTCGCGATGATGTCTGTGTGTGTGTGTGTCTGTGTGTCTGTGTGTCTGTGTGTGTGTGTGTGTGTGTGTGTGTGTGTGTGTCTGTATAACGCATAACTCATGAACCGATACACGGAAAAACACCAAATTTCAAACTTAAGCTTTATTCCAGCGTCTAATGAGCTGATTAGATTTTGGGCAGAGTCGGAACATCTGGGGGGGTACTTTATAGGTGGTCATTTTTATATTTTATGGAATATATCTGTTATTTACGTTTGGGGAAGAAAATTTTTTAAATAAAAGTTACTTCTTATTTTATTATCTATAATTTTTGTCATTTACAAAATTTTCCTAAAATGGTCCGTATTCGAGAAATTTGACAAAATGTAAAAAAATATTTTTTTTATAAAAATTGTTCAAACAAAAGTTGTTTGTAATATAATTCTCTATAATTTTTGTCCCATAGATAATTTCTCTAAAATGGACCGTATTCGAGATATTTGAGAAAATGTGTAAATTTCGAAATTTGAAGAAAACTCAAAAACGGATAAAGAAAAAATCAATAAATTTTAAACTTAAGTTTTATTTCGGCCTGACGTGAAATGATTAGATTTTGGACAAAGTCGGAACATCTGGGGGGTACTTTATGGGAGGCCGTTTATATATTTTATGGAATATATCTGTTATTTATGTTTGGAGAAGAAAATTGTTCAAATAAAAGTTACTTCTAATATTATTATCTATAATTTTTGCCTTACGTAAAAATTTCCTGAAATGGTCCGTATTCGAGAAATTTGACAAAATGTGCAAAATTCTGATTTTTATGAAAATTGTTGAAATAAAAGTTGTTTGCGATATCGATCTCTATAATATTTGTTCATACATGATTTTTTTTAAATGGACCGTAATGGAAAAATTGTAGGAAAAGTGCTAAATTTAAATTTTTTAGTATTTTCATTTTCAATGAATATCTATAGAAAAATGTTTCGCGGTAGATGTATGTGGACAATGTATATATATATATTTAGTTTATCCTCTAAACATTTATAGAGATGCTGCAATAGGTTGTACACAATAAACGGAAAAAGCCTGTAATAACTAGATAGGAAAGTCATGTGTTGGACACATCAGATTTTTTACATTGCATTAAAATCTTGAATGATTTAGCTTTCGAATGTTGAAAGAATTTTGAAAAAAAAATATTGAAAAACGGCGTCACAATCGAGTTAAACACAAAAAATTGTTTTTTTACGATGATTCAAAATAATCGAAAAACATTCTTACTTTCCTATCTGTATACAGATATAAGAAAAGTATAGGAATCATGATTTTTTTCGACCTTGAGTTTTCGACGGATTTTTACGTTTTGAGGTCCCCTGAATCCGTTTTGACTATTTTCGCGATGATGTCTGTGTGTGTCTGTGTGTCTGTATGTCGCATAACTCATGAAGCGATACACAGAAAAACACCAAATTTTAAACTTAAGCTTTATTCCAGCGTCTAATGAACTGATTAGATTTTGGGCAGAGTCGGAACATCTGGGGGGGTACTTTATGGGTGATCATTTTTATATTTTATAGAATATATCTGTTATTTACGTTTGGAGAAGAAAATTCTTTAAATAAAAGTTACTTCTAATTGTCTATAATTTCTGTTCTATACAAAATTTTCCTAAAATGATCCGCATTCGAGAAATTTAACAAAATGTAAAAAAAAATAATTTTTTATAAAAATTGTTCAAATAAAAGTTGTTTTTAATATAATTCTCTATAATTTTTATTATTTACATAATTTCTTTAAAATGGACCGTATTCGAGATATTTGAGAAAATGTGTAAATTTCGAATTTTGAAGAAAACTCAAAAACGGATAAAGAAAAAAACATTAAATTTTTAACCTAAGGTTTATTTCGGCCTGACGTGAAATGATTAGATTTTGGACAAAGTCGGAACATCTGGGGGGTACTTTATGGGAGGCCGTTTTTATATTTTATGGAATATATCTGTTATTTATGTTTGGAGAAGAAAATTGTTCAAATAAAAGTTACTTCTAATATTATTATCTATAATTTTTGCTTTATGTTAAAATTTCCTGAAATGGTCCGTATTCGAGAAATTTGACAAAATGTGCAAAATTCTGATTTTTATGAAAATTGTTGAACTAAAAGTTATTTGCGAAATCGATCTCTATAATTTTTGTTTATACATGATTTTTCTAAAATGGACCGTAACTAAATTTAAATTTTTCAGTATTTTCGTTTTCAATGAAAATCTATAGAAAAATGTTTCGAGGTAGATGTATGTGGACAATGTATATATTTAGTTTATCCTCTAAACATTTATAGAGATGCTGCAATAGGTTGTACAAAATAACCAGAAAAAGCCTATAATAACTAGATAGGAAAGTCATGTGTTGGACACATCAGATTTTTTAATTTCTTTTAGCAATTGCTAATTTAACGGAGCCCTCCAGATTTGCATCCGCAGGGTCATTCCGAACATAATACATATTTTTTTAAAAAGTATATCTTCGAGTGCACAGTTCGATGTTTTAGAAGCGTCTTTTCGACTCTCTGTTCCCTAAAGGCGCGTTTTCACTAGTCGATTTTAGTTGAACAGCGTATAGTCGAAAATGCATTCGGGATTTTGAAGGCAATGTTTAGAATTTTTAAAAAACCAATTGCAGTTGGAATTGAAAAAGTGGATACAATTATAAAAGCAGCATGTGCATTACACAACTCGCTAAGAATCAGCACAGGTGAAAAATATGCACCAGTGGGTTCTTTTGATACTGAAGATTTCAATGCTGGTTGTATTGTACCAGGCTCCTGGAGATCAGAAAACAAATCAGTAGCTTTACGTAATTTAGACCACAACTTTGGAAGCAATAATTACACAACTGAAGCTGCAAGCAAACGACAAAAGTATGCCGAATATTTTTCTGGCCCTGGGGCAGTGCCTTGGCAAGACAATATGATACATAATTTTCAATAGCATCTTTTTATTTTAACTATTATTAATTATAGAGGTTCATACAGTTTTTCTTAGTTTTATTATTTTAACTGCAATAATTAAGAAATATTTACAATGTGTCCCAGAAGTGTTGTATATAAATTCATTATTTCCTAAACTGAAAATATTGTCAAAAAACCGAAAAAATTATATAAGGGTTGTGTAGAGAATTTAAATACCTTTCAAACGATGTATCACATGGTCCCTCTTTTAATTTAAAAAAAAAGTCGTTTATCACCATGGCAACACCGGTGATTTAATCTCTTTAACAATTACGCCAAATAAGAGATTTTAGAAATAAAAATCGACGTGTTTTAGGTTTTCTTGAAAATATCTTCAGTTTAGGAAATAATGAATTATTCCACACTTTAGAGATACACTGTATAAAATATCACTTATCAAATTTGAAGTACTTTCCCTTGTCACAGACACATCTCTTAAAAATAAATCAGCTTCTTTGAACCAAAATATTTTGGTTTTATATATGTCGTCAGTCCCTGATCCACTTTATTTATATTTTAATACAAGCGTAAGTTCTTTTTTATACATTGTTCGTATAGTTTTTATTTTATTTTTTATTTTATCATTAGTTGTCAGATTTTCCATTTCCATTTCATTTAATATGGAAGATAATGCATTTTCTCTTGCATCTCTGTTTTTGTAGGCATTTAATTTAACATTCCAGAGACAATCGTGTTTTTGATACAGATCCAAAAAACGAAGAACAACAGATTCGGAACACTTTCCTGACATTTTACAAAAAGAAAAAGACGTGATAATAAAAAAGACACCCTTAACTATTTCCAGATATCTGTAAACAATATAGATAAACACTCGACTCCCTTACTGCCAAATTGAACGAGATAGTTCACACAAGTCGAATCACGCATCAAAATGGTACGGTGACTCATACTTGAACGATAAAGTAGGAATAGATTCTACTTCTGTTAAAACGATTTTTAACGTTCAACAAAAATTGAAATGTGGGTTTACACCGGGATTTTTATTCGATTTTAGTTGATCAATAAAAATCGTTCAACTAAAATCTACTAGTACTTAAGCGCAGTAAAGTTGCAACAACTAAACAATATAATGAACTTTTAAAGTGAAATTCAATTTATTTATAGAATTAAATAAGTTACCTAAAATGTTTGACCGTATGAAGTTAATAAATTTATAAATAATTACGTTACAAAGATTCATATATGAATTTTCAATTTCTATTGATGTGATAGTTACTCATCTGCGTTTTACAATATTAATACACGGCACAAATCCCTTTATAGTAAAACTACTAATCCGAATCAGAATATTGATATTATTATTCGTGAACTTAAACACGTGGTCCACTAGTCAAAATATTTCGTATAATTATACAGGGTGTCTGTAAAAGGTCTTTACAATAACATACCACATATTCCTTAGACCAAAATAAGTCGATATAAGTAAAATTACCTAAGTACAAAGTTGCTTCGTTTGGGCTCCAGAGGGCCTTGAAGTTACAATTTTTAAATCGTTTTTCCCATATAAATTTAAAACGGCATATGCGATTTTACTGAAATTTGGTATATTGGTAGAGTTTTATGTGGCAAAAAATTTTGTTCGATAATAATACATAGGCGTAGAACTTAATTTTTTAAATAATTGCACCTTTAAAAGTTCTACGCCAATGAAAAAAAAGAAGTTTGAGTATGAAATTTAGATTGCGCAACTCATTTACTTTAAAAAAGGTACTTTTGATAAGACTCGATTACTCTCATGGTTTTGACGAAATTTGCATTATAGTAATTTTAGAACATAAACAATAATTATTAAAATACAAACTTTGTCAAAACCATGAGAGTAAATCGAGTGTTATTAAGGGTACTTTTTTGTCGTAAATGAGTACCCAATCCAAATTTCATACTCAAACCCCTTTTTTGACATTGGCGTAGAAATTTTAAAGGTGCAATTATTTAAAAAATCAAGTTCTAGGCCTATGTATTATTATCGGACAAAATTTTATACGATGAAAAACATAAAAATGTACTTTTTTCATATCTTCTTCAACACCTCTAATCGAGACTTTAAACAAAAATACTCGATTCTTGCTATGTACGACTTTTTGAGGAATATTAATTATTTGCCTGCAATACGTATACAAAAACATTTATTGTTGGTTTCCATAGTTTCATCTAAATAAAAATATTGTCAAGTTTTAACACCTAATCTCTTGTTAACGATTGAAAGTGTTCTATCACTTAATAATTAAAAAAACAAATGCGTGGTTTATTAATATGGCTGTACAATATACCAATGCAGAATATACCGATAGGTTACTGACATTAGGATATTGTTAAGGAAATACTTGAGAGAGTGTCAGGGTATACTTTGAAAGGTTTCCAAATCGTCGTGTACCTAGCCACCCAACTTTGCTGCTGTTGAGAGACGTCTTCGGGAGACCGGTTCCTTTGCTCCCAACACTGTTGATAATGGAAAAAAACGTTTTGTAAGGATTCCTGAAGTTAAAGAAGACATTTTAGAACGTGTTGAAGAAGATTAAGCATTAAGCATCAGACGAATTGGAAGAGAACTAGGAGTAAGTAAAGATGTCGTTCATAAAGTGCTTAGAGAACAATTGCTATATCCATACCATAAGAAGCCAGTACAAGAATTATTAGTCCATGATTCTCAAATTCGTTTGGGTTTTTGTCGATTTGTTAATATGCAAAGAGAAAGAGATCCAAACTTTGTCAAGAAGGTTCTCTTTACCGATGAAGCGGGTTTTACAAGAAGAGGTATAACTGATATCCATAATGAACATGTTTATGCCGTTGAAAATCCGCATGCAATAAAGGTAAACCATTTTCAACACGAATTCAAAATTAATGTGTGGGCTGGAAAAATTGGTAATTTCATTGTTGGTCCTGTCATACTTCCACAAAGATTAACTGGAGAAAATTATTTGGATTTTTTACAAAATACGTTGTCAGAATTGTTAGAAGATTTACCTCTCCAACTTCGGAGAGATATGTGGTTTATGCAAGATGGAACTCCTCCACATTTTTCTTTAAACGTTAGAAACCACTTGAATGAACAATATACACACAAATGGATAGGCAGAGGTAATGACGCACCTGTAAACTGGCCACCACGTTCCCCAGACCTAACACCGATGGATTACTTTTTATGGGGATATCTGAAATCCACAGTTTACAGGGAACCTGTAGAAAATGAGGAACAACTCTGACAACGTATTCAAGATGCAATAAACAATCTTAGAGGTGATGAAGAAGTTATGGAAAGGATACATTTTAATTTTCTTTTATAAATCTTTTTATGCGTAAAAATATTGAACATTTTGAACAATTTTTGGAAAATCTCTATTTTGATTATGTTGTAAATAAATATTTTTGTGAAACCTATACACTCTAAATTATTAAAACAGAAATTTAGCGAAAACCATGAGAGTAATCGAGTCTTATAATAAGTACCTTTTTAAAAGTAAATGAGTTGCGCAATCTAAATTTCATACTCAAACTCCTTTTCTTTCATTGGCGTAGAATTTTTAAAGGTACAATTATTTAAAAAATTAAGTTCTATGTATTATTATCGGACAAAATTTTAATACCATTTTTTTGCCACATAAAACTCCACAGTTCATCAAATTTCTAGAGGTGTTCGACGCCCAGACAGAGAACGCGCTACGTGTGACTAAGATAGCTATTGTACAGTCTGCTAAACAAGTTATTTTAAATAGTTTTTAATATTTTTAGGTAATTAAATTTTAAAAGTGTGGAATAGTTTAGGGATTAAATTGGTCTGATTGGACTTTCTTAGAACGTTTTTAAAAGCAGCTAAAGATAGTATGTAGAATTGAAAATAATTATTATGCCATAAAAGGTGTTTTGGAATTCCTTCAACCTTTTGAAATTGAGTCAGAAAATATAAATTTTATAGGATAGCGGAAAATACCTATAATTTTTTTGTAGGCCTTTGTAAATCGTGGAAATAGTTTATATTTTATTTCTACCTTATTAAGGAAAATGGTACCTATTATTAATAACGGTTGTTTCTGAAACATTACTAAAATTTTCGAAATTTTGTTTTTCTACAAAATAATAAACTATGCTATTTAGAAAAAAATTTATTTCTCTTATAATTTTATAAAAAATAACAGGGGAATATTTACATTTCTTGATCTATTAAACAAAACGATAAATTATCTCGACGAATGACACCATGTTCTAGTACGGAAGCTAGCTTTACATTTTTGTTGGTGGTTTCATGGGTTTCATATCAATTTTTTGTAATTGTAGTTTACACGTACATATACCTCTTAACACTTGTTTGCTTTATTAAAAAAGTGTGTTGTTGTGATTTACGTCGAAATAAGTCAAAAACAACTTGAAACCCCATATAAAATCAAAAAGGAGAAACGGAAAAAAACTGAGCCTGTAAATGAACACAACTCAGAAACAAAAATAGCTATCTAATAATAAAAAAATAAAATTTGATTCTTGTGCAACTTCATCTACAGTTCATCAAATTTCTAGAGGTGATCGACGCCCAGACAGAGAACGCGCTACGTGTGACTAAGATAGCTATTGTACGGTCTGCTAAACAAGTTATTTTAAATAGTTTTTAATATTTTTAGGTAATTAAATTTTAAAAGTGTGGAATAGTTTAGGGATTAAATTGGTCTGATTGGACTTTCTTAGAACGTTTTTAAAAGCAGCTAAAGATAGTATGTAGAATTGAAAATAATTATTATGCCATAAAAGGTGTTTTGGAATTCCTTCAACCTTTTGAAATTGAGTCAGAAAATATAAATTTTATAGGATAGCGGAAAATACCTATAATTTTTTTGTAGGCCTTTGTAAATCGTGGAAATAGTTTATATTTTATTTCTACCTTATTAAGGAAAATGGTACCTATTATTAATAACGGTTGTTTCTGAAACATTACTAAAATTTTCGAAATTTTGTTTTTCTACAAAATAATAAACTATACTATTAAGAAAAAAATTTATTTCTCTTATAATTTTATAAAAAATAACAGGGGAATATTTACATTTCTTGATCTATTAAACAAAACGATAAATTATATCTCGACGACTGACACCATGTTCTAGTACGGAAGCTAGCTTTACATTTTTGTTGGTAGTTTCATGGGTTTCATATCAATTTTTTGTAATTGTAGTTTACACGTACATATACCTCTTAACACTTGTTTGCTTTATTAAAAAAGTGTGTTGTTGTGATTTACGTCGAAATAAGTCAAAAACAACTTGAAACCACATATAAAAATCAAAAAGGAGAAACGGAAAAAATTGAGCCTGTAAATAAACACAACTCAGAAACAAAAATAGCTATCTAATAATAAAAAAATAAAATTTGATTCTTGTGCAGCTTCATCTATATCATTAACTGTTTTTGGTTTTTTAATGGTTTTTCTTGGTGATGAAAATTCCGATATCTCACGGTTATCGATTCTTTTTTTCTCTCCAGAAATGCGGACGACAGTGTTTTTAGATACTCCTGTGGCTGCAGCAACACGATCATTTACATTTTTAAATGGTATTGAAGGTGAATTAAAGTTTCCTTCTCTTCTCATAAACTCTATAACATTGGCTATTATTTCGCGAGATTGACTGTTAATCACGCGGCCTCTTAATTTGCTATTAAACTCCATACTTAGGTTCTATTAAACTGTAATGAGCAAAAAACACAAACGAAAATAAAAGAAATGTTTTAGCGAAATTTACATCTGACATTTACGTCTGAATGAAATAGTGAAATACTTGATGCGCAGAGTGTACTTTCATTGCGTAAATCCGTCGGGATGCCTGTCAGTAGTGCTTTCTCTGTCTAGCCGTCGAAAGCCTCTAGAAATTTGATGAACTGTACCAATATACCAAATTTCAGCAAAATCGCATATGCCGTTTTAAATTTATATGGGAAAAACAATTTAAAAATTGTAACTTCAAGGCCCTCTGGAGCCCAAACGAAGCAATTTTGTACTGAAGTAATTTTACTTAAATCGACTTATTTTGGTCTAAGGAATATGTAGTATGTTTTTGTAAAGACCTTTTACATCAATTGCCACTGCCACTGGTAAAATCTAAAAATCCATAAAATTTATTTATTCCTTGTAAAACATTAGTAAAATATATTATAAATTGTTTTCATTTACAAATATTAATTTCTTAAAAATCTAACGAAGGCGCCACTTTCCAGACGAAAAATCTTGCAATGTAAGGGTTTCGTAGCACATATTTTTACAACCAAAAAATATGTGCGTATAAGTAAAAGTTAAATCTATGTTCCTCAGAAACCTCTTCTGCAAAATTTAATTTAGTTTTTTCTAAAAAAACTGAGAAAATGGGTACAAACTAATTGTCAGTATATTTTTTAATTATGAAGATTAAATATACATTAAAATGAGTTATTTTTGTGTAGAATCGATAAATAAATAATCGTAAATAATAGAATTTCTATTTTTATGTGAACCATATTTTGAAACAAAAATTAAATTTTATTCAAACTATATAAAACGATTTTAATTACGAGTATTAAAACCAAAATCGTAAAAGTGGTCGAATATTTTTTTTTTATATTTATTTTATTTTATAAATTAGTAAAATTTATAAATTATTTTAAAATTAGTTATTTTGTCTTAATAACCTAAAATATTTTTTTAATTTGTAGATTTCCGTTAGTGGGTCGTACAAAAAATATACTGTACAACTCGAGTGGATTGTCCATATCGCACTTAGACTCTTGAGCACTCCGCCTACGGCGTCGTGTCCAAATTTCGTCTTCGTGTGATATGGCCATCATATCCTCTTGTTACACAAACTACTATTGAAGAGAAAGTAAAAATGGGTAGGTAAAGCTAAGAAAAAATTACTTAATGGTTCAATTTTATTTATACAAAATTCAGACTAATTCGATAAAAAATAAGTAATAACATATTAAAGAAAAAGGCGTATTTATCCCCAAATAACATTTTATTTAATTACATGTATCCGACACATCTAAATAATAAATTTTCATAATATGTATATATATAAAAAAAATACCATGTATATTAAACTACCTCAATGTTTTTCTTTGGACTACATTTATTGTTGACAAAAACAGTTTTGGAAGAGCATTGTTTTTGATGGTAACTTTTTTATTGCCTGTCATAATTATATTAGATTCTTGAAAGTGTCTTGAGCAAATTCTTTTTGTAGGGTTAATATTGTGATGTTTGTTTATTTTAAACAACAGTTTTTTTGTAAATAATTTATTTAAACACTTATTTATTTATAACACTACTATTCTAATTTATATGTATTTCGAATGTTTTCAAACTGTTCACTATTTATATTCACCACTGTCTATCTACTACTTACTATTTATTTTCACTGTACATATAATAACTAATACAGCGTTATTCTCCACCAATATTTACATAACAATTTTCCAATGGTCTTATTCATTCGCCCTACCATTCCATCGGATTCTGGGTGCAATGCTATGGTTCTGGTTTTCTTCATGCCTAGTCTGTCACAGATTCCTCGGAAAAGTTGACTTTCAAAATTTCTGCCTTGGTCACTGTGGATCTCCAATGGCATTCCAAATCGACCGATAAACTCTTTTATCAATACATCTGCAATAGTTGCGGCCTCTTTATTTGAAATGGCATAGAGTTCCACCCACTTTGTAAAATAATCCATAACCACCAAAATGTATTTATTACCATCCTCGGTAGCGGGGAATGGTCCATCAATATCTAAGGCGATTATCTCAAATGAGCTACCAACGTTGTATTACTTTATGGGTGCCTTCCTTTTTCGTTGAGGTCCATTACTCATAGCACAGGTGGTACATTTCTTACACCAGTCCTTTACATCATCGGAACTGTTTATCCAGTAAAACCTTTCCCGAACTCTCTGAAGGGTTTTCCTAACAGCGAGATGTCCTCCTGATGGACTGCCATATAACTGATGGAGTACTTCAGCTACTCTACTTCTTGGAATGACCAACTGTCTCCTGTTTTCGGAACCATCATCATTTTCAAGTACTCGCTTTAATAAGCCATCTTTCAGGATAAAGGAGTTCCACTGAGCCAAATACGACTTAAGTACTGGAGAGAGATTAGATACTTCTTATCTTCTTTAAAACGGGATCGTTCTCTTGTTCTTCCTAAAGTTTGACAGGGGCCCACTCATCGCTGACAACCGACGTTCTTCGTACTGTAACTTCTTTAACAGATGTGGCAAACCCCTTTCCTATCAGAGTTCCTTGACCAACACCTTCATTGCGCTTCGAAGGTTCAGCCATGACAGGCGTTGCCTTCTCTACAGTTCCTTGCAACCGCTTTACTCGTGTGGTTTCAGGTAACACCGTTCCTCCCTGTACAGCCACCGGCACGGTTTTTCGATTCGTAGTGTTCTTTGGACGTTTGCGAAAACTGTTTACTTTTCCCATTTCACCGAAATTCCAGCACCTAATAGTCTTCGGTTGCTTCTCAATAAGGCTTTTTATCATGTGAAACAATTGGTCCAATTTATTTCCCTGTTCTTCTTCTTTTACAGTCCTTACTTCACTGTATCCACCAGTATCCAGCGTAGCCGCTTCATATTCAAGAGCATCGGACAAAACATCGACCAATGTTTTGTGACGGGCTAAACGAAGTGTTCTTTGCATTTCATGGTCACGAAGTCCATCTACAAATGCTTGAACAGACAAACATTCCATCATGTTTTCTGGAGCTGACGGGTAGGCAAATCGCACCATCTTCGCAATATCTAATTCAAATTCTTGAAGGCTCTCGTCACGTTTCTGTTTGTGATTCTTCAATTGTAATCTGTATACCTGCTCCAAGTGTTCGTGGCCATATCGCATGTTGAGTCTCTTTTTCAGTTGTTCAAAAATATCTGCCTCTTCCACGGGTATGAAGTATGAAGGACATCCAAAGCGTCTCCTTGAAGGGCGATGGTCAAATTTATTGCCTTCTCTCGTTCAGACCACTCGTTTGCTCTGGCAGCTGTTTCAAACTGCTTAAGGTAGTTCGTCCATGACATCTTCCCGTCAAAAGTTGGGGCGTTAACACGAGGAGAGTTTACAACTCCTTCCAATTTCAACTTCGACTCCACCTCATGGCACTTTATTTCACCGTTCTTGGTTTGGTATACGTGTTCCATTTCTTCTATCTTCTTTTTTATTTCTTTTATTTTCTCCTTAACCGAAGTCATTATTTTATTCTCAACGGAAGAAATCTTATCATCCATAGAAGGAATTTTGTTTTTCATAGAAGACATTTCGGAAGACATATTTTCTTCTAAGGAAGAAATATTAGACGAAAATTTATTTTCTATAGAAGACATTTTGTTTTCCAAGTCGGAAGAAATTTCGGTTTTTAAAGAAGATATGTCAGAAGACACCTTTTCTTCTAAGAAAGAAATATCGGATGAAACTTTACTTTCTAAGGAAGTAATATTAGAAGAAACTTTAGTTTCTAAGGAGGAAATGTCTAAAGAAACTTTATTTTCTAGTGCTTCTTTAAGCCGCTCTGCCAGCTCTGCTTTCTTTTCTGTCGTCTCCAGATCACGATCTTCTAACTCTCGACGCAATTCAGCCACTTTTAAATCACACAGTTTTTTAGCCATTATTGTCCACTATTTATTTGCACTATCTCACTTCTCGACACCAATGTGATGTTTGTTTATTTTAAACAACAGTTTATTTGTATATAATTTATTTAAACACTTATTTATTTTAAAACAATACTATTCTAATTTATATATATTTCGAATGTTTTTAAACTGTTCACTATTTATATTCACCACTGTCTATCTACTACTTACTATTTATCTTCACTGTCCATATAATAACTAATACGGCGTTATTCTCCACCAATATTTATATAACAATTTAAAATTATGGTGAAGTTTCCAGAACGTTCTCGCCAAAATTTAGAAACACTATCACGTTATATTTGGAATAGACTAGAAATAGTATCCCGTTGACTCTGGAATGTTCGCGAAAGTACCTCCGCCATAGTCGTCACATAGGTTTGGTCTTAGGGGGTTTAATTTTGTATAATAAACGCACAAGTTGAACCTCAAAGGCCAAATAAGACAGAGAGGGACTTGGAGGGTTCGAGCATGACTGAATAATAAAATGGCTCACATAACAATATTTTCGTTGGTACTTCTTACAATAGCCTTTAACCAGGCAGAATACCGTTTCTTTACAAGACTAACAATGCAAGGTAAATTATATATATATATATATATATATACTCGACCAGCGTATCATGTGACATCCAGCAAAAATTTTGACTTTGTGACATCCACCCTTTACAAAGACTTTAGGAAAAAAATAAAAATATGACTTCTTTTAATTTAAAAAATATTATCACTGAGCGAAAAATATTACAACCATACACATTTTAAAAAAATAAAACGTCCTATCGTTGTGAGATCCAAAGTATACACGGTATATATTTTTATTAACAACACTTTGTGACATCCAGAAAAACCTTGCATCTTGTGACATCCAGTTGTTACGTCACAGTATACCATTTCTACAAGAAAATTGCTATTCTTGTAACATCCAGCAAGTATATAAATACATTTTTGAATTGGGCACCTTATTACATCCTAAAAACTTAACACGTTTAACGCCAAAGCACACCCTCAAATTCTATGATTTTTATTGTTTTTTTATTCCAATGTGATTTCTTTAGTTGTTTTGATAAAATAATTTATTTCATTTTTAAATAATTACTAAGGCCCTTCCTATGGGGCCTCAGTATTGCATTCGTGCAGACGAAAACATTTTCTTTCCCCCATTTTTAAAACTTTTTTTTATGTTTCCGATCATTCTGAGTCCGAAAATGCAAAAAAAAAATTTTCGTCTGGTCGTCTGTGTATATGTATGCCGGCACAATAACTCTAGAATGAAAGTTCTAATTGACTTGCAGTTTTGATCTTCTTGAATAATTTTTTCTAACTTAAAACCCTATTGATTTTCAGAATTTTCGGTTCATTCTAACTACTTTAATATCACTTTTCTTAAAATCCGCTTATGCATTTCTTATGTGACAATTTTAGGAATTCCAATTATTTCTAACGTCAACATCCCTAACATTCTTAACATTTCATAAATTGCAAACATTCTCTAACGACCTGTCAAACAACAGCTGTTGATAGTAAAAGTGAAATTTCTAAGGCGGGTTGCGACCTTCATATTTGCAAATATAGCCATTTTGGAGGCTATTTTTATTCAAAATTAGTCGCCAAGCCTACCAATTATGAAAAATATATAAGCAGTTTCTTAAAAATTACTTTTTTATGGGGGTGCTAACTTAAGCGTACTACTATTTCGCCCCTAGCCACAAAAACACATTCATCAAATTTATTGGCAACCCCAATAATTAACCGGCCATTTTATTTGGCCAAAATCAGAATAATGCTTGGTTGTGCCTGTCAGGTATCAAGATGTCAACTATGATGTGGGAATGGCTCTTAAATGTAAAATTATTTAAAAATGTATGCTTCTTTTGATATTTGTTGCAAATAATTTGTAGTGTATCTCAATTAAGGCTTTCCATAAATAAATGTGCAGCAAGACAGATATTATAATAATAATAATAATAATACTCTCCCTAATTCACCCCCTTACGAGTGAATTTTAACCCCAAAAGCTGAGCTTGTCCGGGGAAAGGGACGGCTATTATTATTATTATTTGCCGTGGCGCTCCGGGGCGACTTAAAGATGATTGATGGTGCCATTTGACTTACAGGTGAGGAAAACCCGGAAAACCTCACCCACCATAATGTTCTTATACAAATCACTTTTTTATTAAACAGTGAGCACCATAAGTCTTACCCCCCCTATCTAACTCATTACTGGAGTCTTGTTAGGAAAATCGCCGAGACACGTCGATTTTTGATTTCTACAATGTATATTTTTGTATGAATAGTTTACCCTTAATTTCATCCCTTACTGGAGGGGAGCAACCCTTTCAAAAAATTTAAATGGCATGGGGTGGTGAGTGATAGCTCATTTGAAAGAGGGTTTTATTCTCTATTCAACCGTGTAAAAAAAAATTGAAATTTGCTTTATTAATTCTCGACTAATTGTTGTTTCAGAATAACGGAAATTAACGTAGCGCACTCATCCTTATAATTAAAATTCGGCACTGCATGATTTCGGTTTTGGTTCAGACGTGAAGTAAGACTTTTTGCCATTAGAAGGTCACTGTTAGTCTAGTTGCTTTCCTATTTTGTGAGGTTCTGTTATTTTTAAACATTAATAAATCAACACGTAATGATGCAAATTTCAAAATTCACTGTATAAAAGAGAGGTAGGATATAATGCTGGTTTACATATTCAACCAGCGAATTGTAAATAATAATTAGTAAACTTCTTGAGGTTACTTTTGAATACATTTATTGTTTTTTTTAATTTCTGTTGACAGTCAATTGAATTTTTTACACCTTTAATAAAAATTATATTTTGGGAACTTTTAGTGATGGCTTGCCGTACATGAAAGTCAGATTGGCTTCTTGTATTATAATTGTGATATTGCGAATTATATTGAATTTTTTCTAATAGATCTGATGCGATGGTACTATGTCATTTTTATTTTATAAATAAATATCAGTCATGTACTGAATATAATTTTTAACTGAAAGCCAATTTATTTCTTTTAACATAGTTGCAATACTCATCCTTCTATCCTTTATTAGAATATAAATAGGCAAAATAAGGAGCCCAAATATTTTACATAAGCAGGCTTAAGACGTAAAAGGGCCAATTATTATTGGAAAAATTGCTCGAACAAGTTTTTAAACCCTAATCAAAAGGCGATATAGAATGGTTTTAAAAATCAAGGCTTGTGAAAATCATCACATGGAAAAACCTAAGTAATGCCAATGTTTCACAAAACAAAAAATTCAACGTCCTTATACTACTATAGGCTTTCGGTCTTTCGTTCCATTTTAAATCATTTCTCGTTTTTGTTACGCTACGAGTTTACCCTTGTGGGCTTCAGTCTCGATAAGGTGGGAACCACCATTTTAGCGTCTCTCGAATTTTCTTTTCAGTGTTTGATTGTGTATATTTTTAGATACACTGGCCCAAAATATATTATTAAACGAGCAATTTATGGTAGCCATTATTCACGCAGGGTGACGTTTGCGTGAGCCCTAGGCGAGTCTAATACTATACTTTGTACCATTATACCATTATGGTTTCTTTATTAAATAAAAGTTAAGTGTAGAATGGAAAGTTTTTATTAAACATAGGTAACTAACTGTTGTTTTTTCAACCTTTCAATTTTCCGATTTTCAAATTTTTTGAATTTCTGATTTTTCGATCTAGAAAATATCATTATGAAAAGTATCGCCCATCTTTAGTTATCTACCGGAAATTGCCAGAATTAGAAAAGAGTGAATTATCATAATTTTTTGGTATGTGGATATCCCTTATAGAGATTGGGTACAGGTTCTCCCTTTTCCAATAGTTTGGGACTCCCGGATCATTAGTGCAAGTCAGGCTTATCATTTACCCACTAAACGCACCCCTGAGCAGGTAATATCTTTTACTTGTCCGTTGGGACTACTTTATTAATTTTTTTGAGTATCTATCAACCTCGTATGGTTGATTCTCCGGTCTCAAGTGCATTAACACGGCCAGTTGGTGAACCTAAAGATAAATCCAGCGGTGTTTATTATTTTTGCGCACAGACTATTTTACTAGAAACATTTTTAACTTCAAATTATTTTTGAGTTACACAAAAAAGTACATTTCTTTATTAGTTAAGTTCGTTTCCATATTTAAAGAGACCAAAAAAAACTAAAATTAGTCATGTGCAAATTGTGCAGATGATTTTGCTGCTAAAACATAACGTCTAAATTGTTATTTTTTAGCATTTTGGAGATAAAAAATTAAAATAAAGGGGGTTTTAGTAACTTTAACACGTTATATTGAGGATAATTTAATCCCATGTGAATTTTTAAAAGCTACATATTATGTTGGTACTTCTATATATCTGTGCCTACCAATACCAAAAGCAATTCTGTGAATTCATTTTTCCTAGAGTCTAAGGGTTATGATGTTGGTACGACATGCAGTGATTAATTAAAAAGTAATAATTATGATATTTGGTTCTAAATACGAACTTTTAAGTACATTTTATTGTAGTGTACACGCATACAAGTACCAACAAAATATGTAACTTCTAAAAATGTGCTTAGTTTTAAAATAATATAAAAAATAATTAATTTTAGTAATAAAAAATCATCTACTCAAAAATTAAAAGCATATGATTAAATTTTTTTGTGTGCTTTTTTCAAATATGGATACAAATTTAACGACTTGTAGTGTGTTCTTATAAGGATGGACAAACTTATAATTTTTTTTTTTTAAAGATGGAACTGCATTGTGTTTCTTATTAATGCCTTAATAGATTATGGAAAGTTGTAGAGAATACATGTGCCAAATTTCAATAACATAATAGCGGTTGGTAAGTTATGAAACAAGAAAGAAATTGGCAAAGTTAATAAAACTACCTGTATCTCGGTTATAAAGTAAGAATATTTGGAATCATATCAGAAGCATAAAAAAACTAAGTATTAAAAAAAAGAGTGAAACTTCTTAGATTAATTCACTCTAAAATAAAAAAAGACAAATAAAATCCGCGTACATCAATATTTATCGCACAGCTACTTGAATATACTATTAAGGTAATAACTCTAAACGGCGATGCACGAACGACGATCGTTTGCAGTCGTTTTTATGAATTAGCTCATCATATTTTTTATGTATTAACTTTGATTTATATAAATTTATTTAAATTTATTTAAATTTATTTAAATTTATTTAAATTTATTTAAATTTATTTAAATTTATTTAAATTTATTTAAATTTATTTAAATTTATTTAAATTTATTTAAATTTATTTAAATTTATTTAAATTTATTTAAATTTATTTAAATTTATTTAAATTTATTTAAATTTATTTAAATTTATTTAAATTTATTTAAATTTATTTAAATTTATTTAAATTTATTTAAATTTATTTAAATTTATTTAAATTTATTTAAATTTATTTAAATTTATTTAAATTTATTTAAATTTATTTAAATTTATTTAAATTTATTTAAATTTATTTAAATTTATTTAAATTTATTTAAATTTATTTAAATTTATTTAAATTTATTTAAATTTATTTAAATTTATTTAAATTTATTTAAATTTATTTAAATTTATTTAAATTTATTTAAATTTATTTAAATTTATTTAAATTTATTTAAATTTATTTAAATTTATTTAAATTTATTTAAATTTATTTAAATTTATTTAAATTTATTTAAATTTATTTAAATTTATTTAAATTTATTTAAATTTATTTAAATTTATTTAAATTTATTTAAATTTATTTAAATTTATTTAAATTTATTTAAATTTATTTAAATTTATTTAAATTTATTTAAATTTATTTAAATTTATTTAAATTTATTTAAATTTATTTAAATTTATTTAATTTAAATTTATTTAAATTTATTTAAATTTATTTAAATTTATTTAAATTTATTTAAATTTATTTAAATTTATTTAAATTTATTTAAATTTATTTAAATTTATTTAAATTTATTTAAATTTATTTAAATTTATTTAAATTATTTAATTATTTAAATTATTTTAATCTATTATAATTTATTTTATTTTTTTTATTTATTTTATTTTAATTTATTTTAATTTATTTTAATATAAATTACAGTCATCGTTCACTCACCCATTGTTGATACACCTTGTATTAATATAGATGCATATAATATATATTTATTAAATAGTTACAAAGAGTGAATGCATTTAAAAAACTTGTTGGCTCTGTGCGAAACCCAAGAAAAAATTTTGGCAGTTAATGTGTTAACATAAAATAGATCTTAAAATGAAAATCCAAATATATCTAAAATAAATTTTTTGGATGTCACATAACCTAGTGTGTAAAGTTCTAATATACTTGATGGTGGATGTCATATAGTCGGGTGAGTAAGTTTTAATATACTGAATGTTGGATGTCAGACAGTCGAGTGAGTAAATTCTAATATACTCAATGGTGGATGTTAGACAGTCGAGGGACTAAAATATTTAATATACAAAATATACAAAACCAACTGACGCGAGCGCCACCTTCACATCTATACACTGGAACTAAATTTATACACAAAATTGAAAATCAAGCATTATAACATCCATCTGAAATTTGTTTGGTACTCTTTTAAACCTCCCCTATGATGTTTGAACCCCAAAAACGTTGTGACATCCGAATTTGGATGTCACATCGCAAACGGATGTTACAAAGATAGCAACATTTTTGCGACATGATGTCACAAAGTCGGCAGGACGAATCTATATATATATATATATATATATATATATATATATATATATATATATATATATATATATATATATATACTCGACCAGCGTATCATGTGACATCCAGCAAAAATTTTGACTTTGTGACATCCACCCTTTGCAAAGACTTTAGGAAAAAAATAAAAATATGACTTCTTTTAATTAAAAAAATATTATGGCTGAGCGAAAAATATCACAACCATACACATTTTAAAAAAATAAAACGTCCTATCGTTGTGAGATCCAAAGTATACACGGTATATATTTTTATTAACAGCACTTTGTGACATCCAGAAAAACCTTGCATCTTGTGACATCCAGTTGTTACGTCACAGTATACCATTTCTACAGAAAAACTGCCATTCTTATAACATCCAGCAGGTATATAGATACATTTTTAAATTAAGTATATTATTACATCCTAAACATTTAACACGTTCAGCGCCAAAGCCGACCCTCAAATTCTACGATTTCTTATTGTTTTTTATTCCAATGTGATTTCTTTTGTTGTTTTGTATGTGATAAAATAATTAATTCCATTTTCAAATTATTTTCTTTTTAGTTTTCGATTGTGTATATTTTTAGATACACTGGCCCAAAAAATAGTTTTCGATGAAGTAACTTCTTGATATTTTTTTGATATGTGGAAATCCCTGATAGAGATTCGGTACAGGTTCTCCCTTTCCCAATAGTTTTACCCTTTACCCACTAAAATCACCACCTGAGCAAGTTATCGCCGGCCTCCTGCTAATATCTTTTACATGTTCGTTGGAACTACTTTAAGTATCTATCGACCTTATATGGTTGATTCTCCAGTTTCAAGTGCATTAACACTACCAGTTTGCAAACCTAACCTAACATTACCTGAGAAGTACCCAAAACATAAATCCAGCGGTCTTTATTATTTTTGCGCATAGACTACACTCACCGATTTAAAATTCGATCCATTCAAAATAATGATTTATTTAAAAATGCTCTAACTTTCAAATGCGGAGGCTGATTTATTTGAAGTTTTTAGCAAATTTTAGATAGTTTTATTTTATTTTTAGATAGTTTTAACATTATTATTCGGACATGTAAAAGTAATTTAGTACTCGCCGGATATACAGGGGGAAAAAGAAAACAATTTTTTCCTCTACTTTTGACACACCGTGTAGGTTAATTCTGCTAGCAGATCTGCACCAAATTAACTTTATCAAGAAGACTGATTTGTTTACAACATTTTGTTTTTTTATTTACCCCGATATCTTAATTTGTTTGTGAAATGTGACGGTTTAAAGAAAATGCAACAATCTTAATTTTTTTATTCAGTTTTAGCAGAGTAATACATAATTTTATAAATAACTCAAACAACAAATACACTAATAATTATTACAAATTAATAACGAGTATTTTCCCCACAAACGCGAATAAATGCGTCATTACATACCCTCTATTAGATATCGAATCTTCATCTGGTCAATCTGATCCCATTCTTGGACCAAAGCATCTTTTAAAAAAATTAAAATTCTTGGAGAAGGAACTCGTCTGTACATCATGTCCCAGACGTGCTCAATTGGATTGAGGTCTGGGCTACGTGATGGCCAGTTCATCCTCTGAATTTCTGTTTCGTCTAAATATTGAGATACAATCCTCGCAATATGTGGTCGAGCGTTGTGATGCATAAACATGAATTCGTTTCCTATAAATGGTGCAAATGGAATTACATATGGATCTAGCACATCACGAATATATCGGAAAGCTATCATTGTTCCGCCGCCAACAATGACTAAATCAGTACGAGCTTCCATGCTTATGCCGCCCCAAACCATTACCGATCCTCCTTCATAACTGCGTCTTGTGGAAAAATTTGCTTGGTCAAACATTTGGCCTCTTCTTCGGTATATTCTTTCACGGCCATCAGGAGAACGTAAACAAAACCTTGACTCGTCAGAAAATTAAATATTACTACATTCATCGATATTCCAATGTTGATGCTCCATGGCAAATCGAAGACGTGCTGTTCTGTGATTCCTAAGTAACTCCGGACCAGTTGCAGGTCTTCTGGAGCGTAATCCATGATCTCGTAATCGCCTTCGAATCGTTATTTCGTTAACAGCTACTTGACGTACTTCTTCTAAACGATTTCGAACCATGACAGCAGTAGTATTTATTTTTCGCAAAACATTTAATGTTACAAAACGATCATCTCGAACATTTGTAGAACGTCGTCTGCCAGATCCTCTTCGTCTCGAAAAACTAGCAGTTTTATTAAAACCTTGTACAGCTCTCTGGACGCTACACCTTGTAACACCCAATATTCTAGAAGTATAATACTGAGTCCTACCGTCTTGTACCATAGCAACTGCTCATGTTGCATCAGTAAGCGTTAAAACCATGATAATATGCTGATAATGAATAATAATGAAACTGCAATTACCAAGTAACGAATATTTGACAGTTGTCATATTGTGAGTTGGCCACAGCACTCTACTTATTTTGTAGTTTATTCTCCACCGTCATTTAAATTATGACCGTTTCTAAAATGTAGCATTTTCTTTAAACCGTCACATTTCACAAAAAATTAAGATATCGGGGTAAATAAAAAAACAAAGTGTTGGTAACAAATCAGTCTTCTTGATAAAGTTAATTGTATGCAGATCTACTAGCAGAATTAACCTACAGGGTTTGTCAAAATTAGAGGAAAAAATTGTTCTCTTCCGGCGAGTACTAAATTACTTTTAGATGTCCGAATAATAATCTAAAAACTAAGTATTTTATCTAAAAGTTGCTAAAAACTTCAAATAAATAAGCCTCCGCATTTGAAAGTTAGATCATTTTTATATAAATCATTATTTTGAATGGATCAAATTTTAGGTCTGTGAAAGTATTTTACTACAAACATTTTTAACTTCAAATTGTTACTTTTGAGTTAAACAAAAAATTACATTTCCAAATTAGTTAAGTTCGTTTCCATATTTAAAGAGACCAGAAAAAACTAAAATTAGTCATGTTTTTGTACAATGATTTTACAGCTAAAATATAACGTTTAAATTGTTATTTTTGAGCAATTTGGAGATAAAAAATGAAACTAAAGGGGTTTTTAAGTAACTTCAATACGTTATAATGAGGATAATTTAATTCCATCTGAATTTTTAAAAGTCATATATTATGTTGGTACTTTTATATATCTGTGCCTATCAGTACCTACCAAAAGTAATGCTTTAAATCAATTTTGCCTAGATTAATTAAAAAGTAATGATTATATTTGGTCATAAATATGGACTTGTAAGTATATTTTATTGTAGTGTACACGCATGACATGTAACTTTTAAAAATGTGCTTAGTTTAAAAATAATATAAAAACAGTTAATTTTAGTAATAAAATCATCTAGTAAAAATTAATAGCATATAATTATTTTTTTTGTGCTTTTTCCAAATATGGATACAAATTTAACGACTTGTAGTGTATTCTTATAAGGATAGACAAATTTTTAAATTTTTTGAAAAGATGGAACTGCATTTTGTTTCTTATTAATACCTTAATAGATTATGGTAAGTTGTAGAGAATACATGTGTCAAATTTTAATAACATGTGAGGGTGGTTGGTAAGTTATGAAACAAGAAAGAAATTGTCAAAGTTAATAAAACTACCTGTATCTCGGTTATAAGTGACGAAAGAACCATTAAGTAAAGTTATTTTGAATAATATTAGTAGCATAAAAAACTAAGTATTAAAAAAAGAGTGAAGTAAAACTTCTTATATTAATTCACTCTAAAATAAAAAAAGACAAATAAAATCCGCGTACATCAATATTTATCGCTACTTGAACATACTATTAAGGTTATAACTCTAAACAGCAAGGCACCGACGATGCACGAACGACGATCGTTTGCAGTCGAAATTGGAGTTCAAGTGGAGGACTAGGCTGTTAAGGTGTTAGGAAATCGAAATTTGTCGTTTTTATGAATTAGCTCATCATATTTTTTATGTTAGGACGAATCGTAAGAAGTGTTAATTATTTATTTTAATCTGTTATTAATTTACTTAAACTTATTCAAATTTATTTAAATTTATTTAAATTTATTTAAATTTATTTAAATTTATTTAAATTTATTTAAATTTATTTAAATTTATTTAAATTTATTTAAATTTATTTAAATTTATTTAAATTTATTTAAATTTATTTAAATTTATTTAAATTTATTTAAATTTATTTAAATTTATTGGTCTTTAGTGAATGTCCTGGAGATCACAGCCGATGAGCTCTTGGCGTGATGAACATTCACTTGGGCGATGTTAGTGCCCGTCATTTTAATTCTTATTGATTAGGGTGTCGTCCCCACTGATGAGGGTGTGTTCCATGTCCTCCTTTTATGTTTCTTCTTCTTCGATTACTACATCCTTAGATAAGTCTGGAGAGATAAGAGGTTAAGGCTCTCAATGATTTGTGTCTTTCCGTATGTCGTTCCGGTTCTTCTGCCTCATCCTTTTGAAGTCCATGTACACGGATTTTCGTAAACCGATAATGGATAGTATATCCATTATCTTTGAACCTCTGGCAAGGTAGGGCTTCTATTCCTACACTGAGGAATGTTGCATGTTAATTGATTGCTCACATTTCGTTGGTTACCAAATAGTAGTTTGTGCAATAAGAGGGGATATGATGGTCATATTACACGAAGAAGTCAATTATATGAGTGCCATACAGACAATCTACTCAAGTTGTACAGTATATTTTGTAAGAAATGGTACAAACGTTTCGACTATAAAGTATTCCCCAGATGCTTCGACTATGACCAAAATCTAATCAGCTAATTATTTTTTGTTTTCCCTTTATACGTACACAAACAGATATTTTCGCAAAAGTGTTCAGTATACGTGTTTCATGTACTTTTTTACTGGTATGAAAAAGTAAAAATAATAAATTTAACAATAATAGCGAATTTTTTATACATTTTTATAAATGCATTAATAACAAAACCTTTAGATAGTATAAAATTCTAAAATAATAAAAATGGTTTAAGTATAACTAATGTGAAATGTCAGGAAGCTTCTGGTTCTAAGGTAAATATACCATTTAATCTTACTATTTCAAGCATGAAATTAAAAAAGAAGACAAGGAAAAACTCCTCTAGAGTTTTCTGCATTTCTAACGGTTGAACCCATATTGAAACGCTGCATTTTAAACATAAAAAAACTGGTAAAGGATTTCATTCATCACTTTCCATCGTCTTGAAGCGTACGGAAAATAATTCAAATCACCAAATTACGTTTAAATTGCGTTTCGAGTTCGAGTAAGCTTCTCCGTTTTTCATGGATGGAGGAACTAATTTTACTTACTAATGCGAAAGGGTGCCAAAATACAACTGAAATGTTTTCTGTCAATATTTAAAGTGAGCACAACTGTATAAATGAATCAAAATACAGGGTTATGATTAACAAGTTATGGTATGTTTAACAGGCACGTTGTTTGTGAACAGGTTGTTATTTCTGTATGTTTATAAATAACCTATCATGTTAAAATGACACAGATTGTCAATCATAACCCCATAATCTAAAAAATCGAAAATAAAAATACTTATAATGCTACAAAAGCGTCTAAATTATTAAACTTTTAAGAAGAATGAAAATAGTGTGCACATAAACATGAGGTGTAGACAGAAAGGCGTACATCATATCAGTGTGAAAAAAATTAATTTTGTTATTTTAAATAAAGCTTAGCCAATTTTGCTTTATAAAGTTGTCATCATTGCTATTCTAAAAGGTGTATATTAAGAATCAAATAAAAAATAAAATACAATAATATACCATCACAGGAACTCTTAAAAAACAAATTAATTTGGTCGAACGTTAAGAATAGATGACAAAACAATTTTGGAATAAATATTGTGAATACGCCCTTTTCTAAAAAATACTTTTTTACAAAACTTAGATTTAAGACTTTAGAAAGAAGAGTATTCTTCAAATATACTACCGAAAACCCCATAAATTAACGTGTTTTTTTTTAAATTATATATTAAGAGATTATAAGTATCATTAAGAGATCATTTATGTATATTTATTTATAAGAATTAGGAATTATATCTGTCATGTTCTGTCAATACAAATATGCGCGGTGTTGCCAAGTGTCCAATTAAAAACAACGGAAAGGAAATATAAAAAATAACTTATTTATGACAAAAAAGTTTTTATTAAATTCCAGTCACATTCGAAGATTTATTTATCCATTTTGATTTTATTGTTGTAGAACCAAATATTTAAATGTTAATAATACATCATCTAAAAAGCAATAAACAATGTACTTTTCAAAAGCTTTTAAACATAATTATTACTTTGTGTAATCCAAAAGTTTGAAACAAGTGAATTTACTTGTTTGACAAATGACGCCAGTCAGACATATTTAAAAACTACTTACTATTATCAACAGGATAGCTGAATTAGTTCGCTTAGTGCTGGGTTAACTGTGACGTTACTGGGTGGATACTTTTAAAGTAATCCTATTTAAAACGTACATCGATACACCCTTTTTTAAATTACGACGTTTAACATTTTTTATTTTTAAAATAAAAATTATTCCAGATATTCAAAAGATCATTTTGTCTCAGAGAAATAACGAAAAATATTTAAAAATTATAGGAGTAAATAAATAGGTAAGTAGTAGTTAATAAATTTAAATATTATTGCCATGTTATCTAAACATTTTCTTTAATTAAGAAATATTAAAAAATTTAAAATGTTAAGGTATAAGTCGAAATTTATGTACAGAGTATACAAAAAGTAACGCACTATACTAACATTTTGATTCCTGATACGTTTACAAAAGTGTTTTGAATATAATATTTTGTATTGTATTATATTTAAAATAAAACTGTCAAAACCGCATTATGCTAACTTTATTAGCTCGAATACATCCTTGCGTTATTTTGGAATAATGGTACGCCTGGTATATTTCTAACTGATATACTGATAATTTGATTTATTTAATGATAAGCCCACTTTTGTAAACCTGTCACAATTCAAATAAGTTGAAAAGTTCCCTAACTACCTTAGAAGCGAGCATGTTTGGTGATGTTTCGAAATTCACCTTGACCCCTTTTATTCCGACACTGTAAGAGCACGCTTCGCTCGTTCACCCACCTGCCAACCGCTACAAAAAAAAAAACGAGCGATGCGAGGCTCCCGGCCATTTCGAAATTCGCGCGAATTTCAAAACATCGGTCGGGCTCGCACATTTTACATTTACCTAATAAGAGCACGAAACTCTCGTCCCATCCACTTTCTAACCATTACAAAAGAAAGCGAGAGAAGCAACGTTTCGAAATTTGCGCGCCGAAAGCTCAGCCGGGTGTGCTTTCCTCTATACCATAAGAGCACACTACGCTCGGCCCACATGCGTCCTGACAAGTGGAGGAAAGAGAAAGCGAAGCGAACACACCTTTTTCACATCTCTCTGGCTTAACCCGTTGTCTTTTGTAGTAGCACATTTCATGCTTGCGCATGCACAGATGATAATACAAGAATATAATGGGTTTTGTGAAACTTTTCGTTTCAATTTAGAGCTGCGTCCAGTCCATGCAGGTCGGCGTAGCCAGGTTTGGGTCGTTGCTTCGTCTTTATGTTGAATATTTATGGGAAGGCATGCGCATGGAATGTTGCTTTGTCTTCTGTAGTATTTGATTTATTTTATAAATTTTTTATCCAAACCGCTTTTTGTAAACCTATCTGAATTAAAAGTAAAAAACAAAAGGTTTCCTAGCACACTTATACCATAAAAGCACTCTTTTCCTCCTTGGTTAATGTTTATAAATGCGCCTGTGTCTTTTTCACACCAACACCGTAAGAGCACGCTTTGCTCGTCCGACTTCAACCACTACAGAGGAGTTGAGTGGGACAAGTGTAATGTGCTCTTATGGTGTAGATGAAAAAAAAAACGCGCTCGGCCGATGTTTCAGCACGCGAATTTTAAAACGTCAGCCGGGTGTGCTTGCTTCGCTCGCTCCCTCCCTCCCTTTTGTAGTGGTAAGAAAGTGGGTGGGATGAGCATTCCATGCTCTTATGGCGTAGGTGTAAAATAGCCCTCTTCTGTTGTGGTTTAGGAAGTAGGTGGGATGATCGTTCTGTGTTGTTATGGTGTAGGTGTAAAAAGGGCGCGTCCAGCCGACGTTTCGCGCGAATTTCGAAATATTGCACGAGCCGGGCGTGCTAGCTTCGCTTGCTTGCCTCTGTAGTGGTTAGCAGGTGGGTGAGACGAGCGAAGCGTGCTCTTATGGCGTTTGTGTAAAAAAGGCACATGCGTATTTCGAAACATCAACCAAGGAGGACGAGCGTACTTTTGTGGTGTAAGGTGTCAGGGTACCTTTTTTTTTAATTCTGATAGGTTTACAAAAAGAGTTTTTAAAAAAAAATTGTTAAATAAATAAAATTATCAGTATGTGAGTTAGAAATATACCAGGTGCACCATTATTCCAAATTAACGTAAGGATGTATTCGGGCTAATAAAGTTAGCACATTGCAGTTGTAACAGTTTTATTTTTAATTTGAAAGAGTACGAAAAATTATTTAAAACAATACATTCTTGCGTAATTTTGAAGTAATGGTGAACCTGGTACATTTCTTATTAACTTGATTTATTTTATAAAATTTTATTTAAAACTCCAAACCTACCAGGAATTTAAATATTAGTAAGTTACGTTACTTTTTGTTTATTCTGTATATAAATTTTGATTTATACCATAACATTTCAAATTTATTAATATTTCTTAAAAAAAAAAAAAAATAGATAACATTTTTACGGTGTATCGAACTAACGATTTTAAATAAGATGACTTTAAAAGTATCCACCGAGTGACGACACCGTTGACCCAGCACAAATTGAACTAATTCAGCCTATCCTCTTGTTGAAAGTAATCTCTACATTTGTTGGACTGGCATCATTTATCAAACAAATAAATTCACTTGTTTTAAAAAAGTTTTAAAAACTTTTTGATGACACAGAGTAATTGTGTTTAAAAGTACATTGTTTATTACTTTATAAATGATGTAATATTAATATTTAGTTATTATGTACTAAAACAATTCAATCAAACCGGATAAATAAATTGTCGGATATGACTGGAAATAAATAAGAGAAGTGCTTTTTAAAATGAATGGAAGAGTTATTATAAAATAAGGTACGTTTTTATAATTTTTGTTGATTTTAATTGGACACTTGGCAAGACCGCGCATATTTTATTTACAGATACAATTTTAAATTCTAATGAATAAGTGTACATTAATGATCACTTGATGATCCTCGTAAGCCCTTAATATTTAAAATTTAAAAGAAAAACAATATTCTATGGGGTTTCGGGTGGTACAGTGAAACTTCTTGTAGTGTATGTGAATCATCTTAAGTAAATAAATAAATGTAGGTACGCTTGCCCCTGACGTAAAAGTTGACTCACGGGGTAGAGAAAGTCAGTCATACATGGCATGGACAAGCGTGCGGTACTAAAGGAAACAAAAGTGTTTTATTTCTAAATATAAATAAATAATAATTAGGATTATTACAAAGAGACTAGACAATACATTTGGCGACGAGTGAAAGTGATATCGGAAAAGTGATTTTATTTGGATTAAACAAAGTAAGTACCAAAATTGTTTTACCGATTTAGTTCGGAAAAAAGTAGAAAAAAGGGTTTAGAAACCGGTATAAGTTAAGACTCATAGAAAAGCAAAACTTTAAATGGTTTGGAAACCTTTTAAAGAAAATAGTTGTTTTCTTACCGATTTAGTTCGGAAAAAAGGAGACAAAAGGGTTTAGAAACCGGTATGAGTTAAGACTCATAGAAAAGCAAAACTTTATATGGTTTAGAAACATTTTAAAGAAAGTTGTTTTCTTACCGATTTAGTTCGGATAAAAGAAGATAACAAAAGGGTTTAGAAACCGGTATGAGTTAAGACTCATAGAAAAGCAAAACTTTAAATGGTTTAGAAACCTTTTAAAGAAAATAATTGTTTTCTTACCGATTTAGTTCGGAAAAAAGGAGATAACAAAAGGGTTTAGAAACCGGTATGAGTTAAGACTCATAGAAAAGCAAAACTTTAAATGGTTTAGAAACCTTTTAAAGAAAATAATTGTTTTTTTTTACCGATTTAGTTCGGAAAAAAGGAGACAAAATGGTTTAGAAACCGGTATGAGTTAAGACTCATAGAAAAGCAAAACTTTATATGGTTTAGAAACATTTTAAAGAAAGTTGTTTTCTTACCGATTTAGTTCGGAAAAAAGAAGATAACAAAAGGGTTTAGAAACCGGTATGAGTTAAGACTCATAGAAAAGCAAAACTTTAAATGGTTTAGAAACCTTTTAAAGAAAATAATTGTTTTCTTACCGATTTAGTTCGGAAAAAAGGAGATAACAAAAGGGTTTAGAAACCGGTATGAGTTAAGACTCATAGAAAAGCAAAACTTTAAATGGTTTAGAAACCTTTTAAAGAAAATAATTGTTTTTTTTTACCGATTTAGTTCGGAAAAAAGGAGACAAGGGTTTAGAAACCGTTATGAGTTAAGACTCATAGAAAAGCAAAACTTTAAATGGTTTAGAAACCTTTTAAAGAAAATAATTGTTTTGTTACCGATTTAGTTCGGAAAAAGCAGAAAACATAAGGTTTAGAAACCGCTATGAGTTAAGACTCATAGAAAGTAAAACTTTAAATGGTTTAGAAACCTTTTAAAGAAAGTAATTGTTTTTTTGCCGATTTAGTTCGGAAAATAACAGAAAAATATTTAAACACCTGCGTACTTTGATAAAATACTATCTAAGTGGTTAGGAAACAAAATAGTAGTAGTTAAATAAACAATAGAATAAAGAGGTGTACAGTGATAATATCCAAGTTAGCTTATTACAATGATAGACTTATGTTTTGAAAAGAAAAATCGAACAGCGGTTCAAGTTAGTTTATTTATATATGAGCTTTAAAAAAAAAACAGAATCAATGGGAGAAACATTTGAACAATTTCATTGTTTAAGCTAGCTCATTTTGCAATAGTCTTGTTTAAAATATATTTTAAAATGTAATTAAACATATAATTCGGCAAGTAATATAAAATAAGATGTTAAATTTAAATTAAGCCAACCGCATTTAATCAACTTAAAAATCTTTGGCTGATATTAGGACATTGGGTTATTTATAAACCAAATGAAAAAACACAGGTCATGGCAGACGCTAGTCCGGTTGGATTGGGGGCAGTATTCATACAAATTAATCCTAAGGGGCCACGGATCATACCTTTCGGAAATAGAAGTTATCAGAGTGTGAAAAAAGTTACTGCCAAACAGAAAAAAAGCGCTGTCTTTAGTCTAGGCCGTAGAGCATTTTAAGGTTTACTTATTTGGAAAAAAATTATTTTGAATTAGTAACCGATCATAAGCCTTTGAAGACCATTTTTAAGCCAAAATCAAAAAAGATAAAGATGTGGAGAGACTAGTCAAATCTTATAAAGGATGTACACTGGTATCCACGTCCAACACGCCAAACTCACTTAAGAGAAGAGAACTTCCAGAACAAGCTAGGATGGATGTTGCAATGGATTTTATGGGTCCGTTGCCCAGTGGTGACTATTTGTTCGTAGTGGTCGACTACTTTAGCAGCTATAAAACGATAATGATTCTATAGGACAGTAACGTTAAATGTAGGTTGATACATACAATTAATATGTTTATTAATAATTACTTATTTATTTTTGATACAAATACATTTCATACACTTAAAAAATTAAATTAATATATTATTAAAATTATAATTAAAGTTAAAGCACCTAGGTGCAAGCACCTGTATGTGCTAAAGTAAAGTAATAGCATAGTAATAGACACATTTATACTTATAGTATACATACAAATATACAAAGTTTTAAAATATCTGTAATAAGAATACCAAATTTTCTAGAGTACATCTCTATATGCACCAATATTAGAAGTGATATACTGTTTTGATTTCTTCTAAAATAATTTTAAATGTTTTATGTTCCTCACATTGGCAGGTAAGGTGTTAAAGATTTTGGGAGCAACATAAGTTACAAATCTTTGACTTGCATCTCGCTGAACTGCTGGAGTTCTCAGATTCTCATTTAATCTGGATCTTGTGTTGTGCAAGTGCTTTGCAGTATGTCTCAGTTCAGGCTTTCTATAAACAAAAGTACAACAACAATGATAATATTATGTTCTTATATTAAGCACTTGTTTGTTATATAAGAGAGAGATAGATGTCGATTTTTGTAAATAATTTTGACGATACGATTTTGGATTACATTAAGAGGTTGAAGTGCTATATCATATAAACCAACCCATATTATTAAACCATATCGGAAAATAGATTCAACCAACGAATTTTAAATAGTAATTAGTAGACTCCTAGTAATAAATTTCCTTAACTCATAAAAATTAAAAATAAATCTTCTAACCTTGGTTGTTAATGATTGAATGTGATCACTCCATTTCAAATTTTGGTCAATTATTATACCGAGGTATTTTGTTGTATTGTTCATTCTAATTACAAAGTTTTCATTTATTTTTATGTCGAAAGAAGGCCTGTTAACGTTAGTTAACGTGAATGCTAGAAAGGAGGTTTTAGAGACATTTAAAGAGAGTTTATGAAAATCAAGCCAGTTTTTAATAGTAATTTTTGGCTTTTGGCTTTTTCTTTGACTGCTTCCCAGCTACTATCCTTAAATACAATGACAGTATCATCTGCATATGAGATTATTGCACCATTTATTTGTAATTTTAACGTAGTATTGATATAAATGATAAATAAAATTGGACCAAGAACCGTTCCCTGGGGCACTCTCATTTGAACGATTTCCGGTTGGCTTAAGATATTTTTATTCTCACCATTTGTTTTCTATTTAACAAATAGTTTTTGAAAAGATCTAATACAGTGCTCCTTACTCCATACTGTTGTAAAGTATTAAGTAAAAATTGATGAGGCACTGTATAAAATACCTTTGCTAAATCCAAGAACACTGCAATACATTTATCACTCTTATCCAAAGTAAGTTTGATTCGGTTAACAAGTTCAAACATTGTATCGTTAGTGCTAAACCCTGTTTTAAACCCAAATTGCTATTAACTGAGAATGTTATTTTTGTGTAGATAGTCATACAAACGTACTTTAATGCATTTTTCAAAAAATTTTAGCAAATGTGTTTATAAGACTAATAGATCTGTAATTAGCTGTTATTTTTATTTCCATTTTTATATATAGGTACAACTATTGAAATTTTAAACTGTTCAGGTATAATGCCGGTCAGAAATATTAAATTTATTTTATGTGTAAGAGCTGATTTTTGATCGCTGCTCCAGTAAAAAAAAATATATACACCGTGTCCCACGTAAGGCGGGCATTACAACTTTATGGAGAATAAATTAATTTGTATTTTCGCAATTTTCTGAGTATACATAATCAAATATGCTCTTTTGAATTAAAATAAAATGAACTCTGTGCAACTTCCGGTTATACCGGAAGTGACCACTAACTTCGTTATTTTAAAGGGAATACCCCATTTTTTTTTAATTTTAGATTCAGCATGAAATTCTGTAAACAACGATACCCCATTTGCCTATTCTAGTTATAGCGGATTTGGCGTTATTCAATTTTTTTCTACATTTTTAGTGGCCGGTAGACATTTCCTTAAAGTCGTCTATCTCAGGTACTATATCTATCAGATACTTAAAATTTTAACCAGAGGTAGTAGATGGGATGTACTTCTTGATAATATTTAGTTATTCATTATTTGTTGTACGGGGTGTTTGCAAATTATTTTTAAAAATGAAATTTTTTAAACATGAAAAACTTTTTTATTTTAAATTGAACACCCTATATATTTTTTAAATTTTAGATTCAGCATGAAATTCTGTAAACAATGATACCCCATTCGCCTATTCTAATTATAGTGTATTTGGCGTTATTCAGTTTTTTATAAACTTTTATATGCCGGCAGACATTTGCTTTTTTAAATTTACTTGTACATCGTTTGTTCGACTGTGTGTTTGGAAATTATTTTAAAAAATAAATATTTTAAACATGAAAAATTTTTTTATTTTAAATGGAAAATCCTGTATATTTTTATTTCATTTTGGTCAGAAAATTATTCTTCATTGATCTTTATTTGCACTATTAATTCCCTATAATTATCTCTCGCCAATTTTAAGAAAATTTAAATTTAAATTTTACGCATGCACCTACATAATATAGTATAGTTTTACATTTTAATTTTTTATCTTAGTATGCCGTGGAAATATGCTAAACAACAATCTGTCAACAAACTGAATTGTCATATTTCTATGTATTTAAGTTGTTTATTTTTTGCGTTCAAAATATGGAAAATATGGAAAATATTGAAGAATATACCAACCAAGATATTCTTAATTTATTTTACATTCATGGAGAATGTAATCGAATCAAAAGTAGAACCTGCCGCATGTTTAATGAACGATACCCTCATTTACCACCAATGAACAGACAGAAATTTGATAGAATCGAAGCTAACTTTTTGAATAATTTTCAACAAAACCCGGGAAGAAACCGTCAACATTATGTCCGAGATGAAGAAGTTAATCTAATTAACGTATTAGGGTATTTTACTGCGTATCCTCACGCCTCCATTAGAATGGCTCAAGATAATTTAAATATTAGTCGAGGGTCAATACAACGAATTTTAGCACTAAATAAATGGCATCCCTATGCAAAAAGAAAAGTTCATGAGTTGCGAGATGGTGATCAAATAAGACGAACTGAATTATGCGAATGGTTATTGGTACGAATTCAAGAAGATCCCGAGATTTTAAACAAAATTTTGTGGTCAGACGAGTCGAAATTTACACGTAAAGGGATCATCAATCGCAAGCAATGTCATTTCTGGGCAAACGAAAATCCACATTTTTATCGTGAAGCACAATTTCAGTACGAATTTAGTTTTAATGTGTTTGCAGTGATCGGTTTTGGAAGAGCTTTTTATTACATTTATAATGAAAGACTGACCTCAGAAAGATACATTAGAATTCTTAGAGAAGTAGTTGCCGACATTTTAAACCAGCTACCAAATAATAATTTTTGGTACCAGTTGGATGGTGCCCCAGCACATTCAACATACTATGTAAATCAAGAAATTACAGCACTCTTTGAAGACCGATGGATAGGTCCAAATGGTCCTTGGCTTTGGCCTGCAAGATCGCCAGATCTAACTCTTGTTGATTTTTTTTATGGGGTCATATTAAAAATTTAGTGTACTCGACCCAAATTAATACTAAAGAAGAATTAGAGCAAAGAGTTCGGAATGCCTTTAACGAGTTAGATGGTGAAATGATTCGTAAAGCAACAACTAATCATGTTGAAAAAAGATTGTTAAAATGTTTAGAAGCTAACGGGGGGCATTTTGAACATTTGATAAAATGATTTTTTTAAACCATGTGCTTTTAATAAAAATTGTTTTTAGTTAGTATGTACCTTATCATTAAAAAAAATTAAACTTTTTAAACGACATATTTTGTTGCAGAAAACTGTAAATGTTTTTAAAAGTACATCCCATCTACTACTTCTGGCTAAAATTTCAAGTATCCAACAGAAATAGTACCTGAGACAGTCGACTTTAAGGAAATGCCTACCGGCGCGATGACTAAAAATTAAAAAAAAATGAATAACGCCAAATCCGCTATAATTAGAATAGGCAAATATGGTATCATTGTTTACAGAATTTCATGCTGAATCCTAAATTTAAAAAATATATAGGGTGTTCCCCTTAAAATAAAAAAGATTTTTATGTTGAAAAAATTTCATTTTTAAAAATAATTTGCAAACACCCCGTACAACAAATAATGAATAACTAAATATTCTCAAGAAGTACATCCCATCTACTACCTCTGGTTAAAATTTTAAGTATCTGATAGATATAGTACCTGAAATAGAAGACTTTAAGAAAATGTCTACCGGCGACTAAAAATGTAGAAAAAAATTGAATAACGCCAAATCCGCTATAACTAGAATAGGCAAATGGGGTATCGTTGTTTACAGAATTTCATGCTGAATCTAAAATTAAAAAAAAAATGGGGTATTCCCTTTAAAATAACGAAGTTAGTGGTCACTTCCGGTATAACCGGAAGTTGCACAGAGTTCATTTTATTTTAATTCAAAAGAGCATATTCGATTATGTATACTCAGAAAATGGCGAAAATATAAATTAATTTATTCTCCATAAAGTTGTAATGCCCGCCTTACGTGGGACACGGTGTATATGTATCTATGTATAGGTATAATGATATAAAAGTTTAAACGTTTGCCACATGTATATTGTACCGGTTGATTTTTGTATTTATATTGAAACTTATATTTGTTAAAATTTGTATTGGTATTTCTATGTATCTTTATATTTATATTTATGTTAGATTTATTAGACAATTTAATGTACGTTGTATTCTTGATTGTATTTTTATACTATATACTTAGGCATAAGTAAGTTGTAAAAAAGAAAAGATATATATGTAACATATATTTATATTATTATAAAAGGGAAGAGATGTAGTGTATGTGAATCATCTTAAGTAAATAAATATATGTAGGTACGCTTGCCCCTGACGTAACAGTTGACTCACGGGGTAGAGAAAGTCAGTCATACATGGCATGGAGGCATGGACAAGCGTGCGGTACTAAAGGAAACAAAAGTGTTTTATTTCTAAATATAAATAAATAATAATTAGGATTATTACAAAGAGACTAGACAATACACTTCTGTTAACGAACACCTCTTCACAACGGAAAACTATACTAAACGAACAGTTTTTAGGTCATTTCATGTGTGGGTAAATGAGCTAAGACACCCCCGAACAACGGACCCTCTTCATAACGACTACGAACAAAATTTACCTTTATTTTTTTCATGAAATTATTTTAATTTTACCTGCCAACAACAAAAAATAAAGGCAATTAAAATTGGGGCAAGGGAACTCGGGAATTCCAAATAACTTATTGTACATATAAAAAAGCATGTATGTACTTATAGTCATAAAACTAGAAAATCAGGTACTTCGAGTTTGATTTGGAGAAACCCAGTTAATAATTTATCCATCCTTTTTACACATTCCTAATTTAGTTGCGATATTCTGATCTAAGTGTAACAGTATCTTCGACTAAGAGAAAGTTTTTAAGTTTTAAAGAAAAAATGTCGATGATAGAGGCATCTGAAAAAAATAATTTCAGTATTATTCGAGTATTGGTCGAAAAGTTTCAAATTGAAAAAACTCAAGTTAGTGACATTTTAAAGAAAAAGGCCGACTTAAAAAAAGTTGTATGGTAAAATGGTAATCTACAACAAAAAAGAGGAAAAAAACTGAAGGTGTTGCCATCGATTCTACAGTGTATGTTAGGAGAGGGTTGTAACACTAAACTCGACTATTTAACTTCACTATTTATTATATTCGACTAAACTGTATAATGATTCGCACAATAATGCCCTATATCTAAATAAAACGCTAATATAATTTCTGGTGATTTCGACTTATCGCCTAATGAGTCATAGTACTAGATATTCCAGCGGCGTCTCTTACGGGGTTGCTAACACGGCCATCCTACGGTTTGTTCGTCCTCGAACATATGTACTATCTAAAACAAATAAAATGGGTGATGTTTAAGGGTTTCTAATATACGAACATAGTAGTCCAAGCAATGATACTTGAAATCTGTTATTCACTGAGGCCTTAATACCTGCAGCACTAATTGAAATAACTTTGAAACCACTGTAGGCCTTTATACCTGCAGTTTCTAACTTGAAATCACCGTAGGCCTTTATACCTGCAGTTTCTAACTTGAAATCACTGTAGGCCTTTATACCTGCAGTTTCTAAATTGCTATGGCTATAGGCCTTTATACCTACAGCCCCTTTTTGTGTATCTTAACTTTTACTACATTTTAAGTTGCTAGAGGCCTTTATACCAAAAGCATCATAATTGTATATTTACCTTGTTCTTATTTTCGAAGGTTAAATATCTTAATGTCTTCTACACAATATACTCCTTCATAAGCTATATTATTTTTTGATCTCTTCGCATGGATATCTTCTTTAACTTTATATCGGTCATTAGGCAGAACCTCTATAATTTTAAATGGCCCTTTGTACTTCTCTAACAATTTCTTGCTTTGACTATTGTTAGAAGGAACACTTGAAATTCTTACTAGAACCAAATCTCCTACCACGAATGTTTCTGCTGGTTTTCTTTTCTTATTAAATATGTTTCTCTGGATTTTTTCATTTGCTTCTAAATTTCTTTTTGCTTTTTCTCTTAACTTGGTCACATCTGGGTTGTCACTTTCTTCGTCTACGTATCGGTCAGCCTGACTTCTGAGATTTATACCCAACATAATCTCGGCGGGAGTAGTCTCTGTTGTTTTATGCTTCGTACTGTTAATCCCTTGTTGGATTGCTTTTAAATTTGAGTCCCAATTATCGCTGGAAGTGTCAGCTCCCATTGTGGCTAATGCATCTAATAGTAATCTGTTAACTCGTTCTACTTGTCCGTTACCTCTGGGCATACCAACTGCTGTTATGTGAAGCCGAATGCCTCTATTTTCACAAAATTTATTGAATTCATTTGATGTAAAAGCTGTTCCAGCGTCGGCTACTATTCTTTTCGGATTGCCAAAAATAGAAAATATTTCTGACAATTGTTTTATTACATTAACAGCTTTAGTATCCGGAACTGCTCTGGGAAACACAAATTTTGTAAATGCATCAACAACTACTAATAGGTGGCTATTTCTCTTACTGCTTTCCACGAAGGGTCCAAGGTGGTCAATATGTAAGGTATGAAACGGTTTGGCATACTTTGGAATAGGATGAAGATAACCTGGTTTCTTTCCTCCTGCCGATTTGTGATATAAACAGTTAAGACATGATTTGATATACTTTCGAACAAAATGTTTCATTTTAGGGAACCAATATCTTTGTTTAATCCGTTCTACTGTTTTTTCTAACGCAAAATGACCAACATCATCATGATTCAGCTTTACCACCTGCCATCTACATTTCTTTGGGACCATCCAACGTCGACCTCTTTCTGTTAATCTGAAAACTCTATTTCCACGTAAATCAAATTCTTTAAAGATTTTTTTGTTGTTTTGCATGTCACCAGATAATAATATTTCTTTTATTTCTTTAATATTATTATCCTGTTCTTGGGCTTCTTTCAACCAGTCTTCTTCATTTATTAGTTTTATACTTAGTTCACATTCCTCCTGTGTTATTTCTGGATTACGACTCAAGGCATCAACGTGCTGCATCATCTTTCCTTGTTTGTGTTGTATATTAAAATTATATTCTTGTAGTGACAGTAGCCATCTTGCGATTCTGGGAATAATTGTTTGCTTTGACATGGCATTTTTAACGGCATTGCAATCAGTGAAAATAGTAAACGGAATCCCCAAAAGATAGTGTCGAAATCGTTCTAAAGTTCTTACAATGGCAAGTAGTTCTAATTCAAATGAGTGAAACTTTCTTTCGTCAGGAGAAGTTTTCTTGCTGTAATAAGCTACTGGTTTTTCTTCTGCTCCATTGAGTTGAATAATTATGCCTCCAATTCCTTCTTGGCTAGCGTCTGTGTATACACGTGTTTCTAAATTTGGACTGAATATGGCTAGAATGGGAACTGAGCAAATCATTTCCTTCAGATGGTTTACCAGTTCTGTATGATTCTGAGTCCAATTCCATTTCGAATCCTTTTTCAATAAATCTGTTAATATACTAGTTTTAGAAGCGTAATTTTTAATAAATTTTCTGAAATAACCAGTAAGCCCTAGAAACTGTCTTACCTGGTGAATAGTCTTTGGCATAGGGAAATTTTTAACAGCAACTGTTTTTTCTTCACTAATAGAAACATTATTATTGCTAATTACATATCCTAGGTACGTTATTTTAGTTTGAAAAAATTGAGATTTTGATAATTTAACAGTTAGACCATGTTCTTCAATGATCTGGAAAACTTTTTGCAATTTTTCTATACCCTCACTTATTGTGTTAGATGGAATAATAATATCGTCCAGGTAAGGAGTGATACCGACATTTCGAAGAGGTTCAAAAATTTCAGACATCATTCTCTGAAACTCCGCAGGGGCATTACATAACCCAAAGGGTACTCTTAAGTATTCGTAATGTCCCTCTGGAGTTACAAATGCTGTTTTGTGTGTGTAATCGGGGTGCAATGGTATTTGATGGTAACCCGACGCTAAATCCATTGTCGAAAAATATGTATAGCCTCCAAGTGAATCAATAAGGTCTTCTATAACTGGTAGTGGAAATTTAATTTTTTCTGTTATTTTATTTAAAGCCCTATAATCAATAACTAGCCTTTTATCCCCTCCTTTTTTATTTACTAATAAAGCTGGACTAGCATATTCTGAGCTACTTTTTTTTATTATATTGGCGGAAAGTAACTCACCAACTTGTTTTTTCATGATATCCTTATCTGACTGTGATAACCTATAAGGTCTAAATGTAACTGGTTTGGATGTAGTAGTCTCTATTTTCATTATTACCGAATGTGCTTTGCCCAATTTTTCCATAGAGGAATATAAACAACTGTGAAATGTTTCAATAATATTATATAATTTCATTTTATCTATTTTATTTAAGTCCCCGTGATTAACTTCAAGTTGAAAAAGTTGTAAATTATCTGAATATTTAAAAGTTAATTCATTACCAATACGATAATAAGAAATTTTTGGATTTTCCGTAAAATTACGTCCTACTAAAATTTCAGTATTTTTTAAAGTATTAACTGTAACATATAATAAAATATTTAATTTACACCCTTCCATAGTTACTTCAGTTTCGACATATTCATTCACTTCGGTTACGTCCCCATTGAACCCCGTAAGACGCACTTTTTCCTGTAAGTTTTTAACTTGTATTTTAAGTCGAATTGCTAAATTTTTCTCAATCAATGAACAATCACTTCCTAAGTCTATAAACGCTTGCATAACTTGATTATTAATAAGAACCGGTTTGAAAAATTTTTTTGCCTCTTTGTTAGTTATCATGTTAACGTTTTCAGTTTTTGTTAAATTTATTTGTTTTTCATTATTTTTTTCTTTTTTTACAGCAGATTTACAAGCTCTGCCAATATGACCTTTTATTTTACAATTGTTACAAATTTTGTGTCGGTGAGGACAATTATCACTAATATGTTGTCCCGTTATACCACATCTATGACAAATAATAATTTTATGATTCACCGTTGAAAAATTCCTTTGTCTTTCGTAATTTACTTTTTTAAATTTGTCAAAAATATCCCTACGGCCAAAATCTTTACTGGTACTAGCAACAGGTTTACTATAATAATTGTTATTTGAAACTTCAGTATATTTTTGTGGTTTTTCTGAAATCTTACAATAAACTTTGTTTCGCAAATAAGACCCTAAGATGTTTAAATCATTGATATTTGCAGCTTCTGCTGCTGAAGTAATATTTTTATCATTTATAGCACCCAAAACTAATGAAATTTTATCTTCGATTGAAAAATTTAGTTTTAAATTATCAATTTTTGCTAAGTGTGTAAAGAAAAATTCATATAAAGAACATCCATCTGAAGGCTTATGATTTGCTAATTCAATTAAAAGTGTGTACATATCTCTTCTAGAATGAAATGTCTCCATCAATTTGTTTTTCCAATCGGACCAACTATAACTAGGCCATTGCTTGTCATTGGCGATTAAATTTTCATACCAAATTTTTGCTGTACCCTGTAACTTATTCACAACTTGATGGATAGTCTGGTGTTCGGCCCAATTAAATAATTTTACATTATGCTCTATTATTTCAATCCAACAGCCGATATTATCTGATAACGGGTTAAATTCGGGTACTGCATTAGATATAACATGTTTTTCCGATAATAAGGATAATGAGACTTGACTTACCCCCGCCTTGTTTTTAGGTACTTTTAAATTCTTTTTTTGTTTACTTTTCTTGCGTTTCTTATTTAATCTAGAAGCACTTGAACTGGACGAAGAACTAGTAGAACTCGAGGAACTAGAACTGCTCGAAGAAGAATACGTTCTTTTTCTACCCATTTCAGGGCGAGTCGAACCACTTCTGATGTTAGGAGAGGGTTGTAACACTAAACTCGACTATTTATTATATTCGACTAAACTGTATAATGATTCGCACAATAATGCCCTATATCTAAATAAAACGCTTATATAATTTCTGGTGATTTCGACTTATCGCCTAATGAGTCATAGTACTAGATATTCCAGCGGCGTCTCTTACGGGGTTGCTAACATGTACGATTGGTTTTGTAAAGTGAGAAATAAGAGCAATACTTTAGAAAATAAAAGCTTTAGAGGCGGCGAAAGAACTTAATTTGAATTTTTTAAAGCTTCCAATGGTTAGCTCGATAAGTCTTTCTCAAGACGAAATATTAAATTTAGAGTAATATCTGGAGAAGCTGCAAATGTTAACCTTGATAAATGTATTATTATGTTTACCCAAAGATATTTATGACGCTGACGGGACTGGTATTTATTATCGATCTTTACCAAACAAAACTTTTACATTTCTTAATGAAAAGTGCACTGGGGATAAATCGCATAAGGAAAGACTGACAGTAATATTGTGTGCAAATCTAAATGAGGTAAAAGGAAAACTTTCGGTGATTGGTAAAAGTAAAAAACCTCGATGTTTCAAAGATTTTCATGTTAATAAACTCCAAGTCGACTGGTACTACAACAACAAGGCCAGAGATATCATGACAGATTGGCTGCACAAATTTGACAAAAAAATGCAACTTCAAAAAGAAAAATTTTCTTGTTCCCAGACAATGCAATATCCCATCCGAATGTATAGATATCTAACATATATCGATAATATTTTTTTCACCTAATACTACAGCACATTGTCAACCGTTAGACCAAGGAATAATCAAAAACTTTAAATCCCTGTATAGAAAGTTTTTGATGAGTAGAATATTATCATCTATAAAATGTCTATCAACGGCTGAACTGAAGAAATCCATAACGATTGCTAACGCTTTAATTTGAATAGTGTCAGGATGAAAAAACATTTCAACCAAAACAATTAAAAAGTGTTTTATTAGGTGCGGTTTTTTAAGAAACAATAGTAATGGAGAAGAAATTGTGGAAAATCTGGAACTACAGGACCTGTAAGACGATTTGCCATTGTCAACCTTTTGCGAAAGTAATGGAGTTAAAAATGTTTTGAACTACGTGAAGATTGATGCAGCCCTATTGACGGAAAATCCTAGAGTTAACTTAGCTAGTTATGTTAGTGTTTTTAAATAAAATGAACACGTCCAAAGTTTTCGACAATGAGAGTGACGATAAACTAGAACTTACTACAACTGTAAATAATCTAAATGATGCTTACCTTAAATTAAGAGACTTAGAATTATTTTTTATACATAAAGGTGATGCAATCGTGAGTCAAAAAATATCTAATGTAATTTTAAATGTTGAGTCAGAAATAGTCAAAGGGCAATATACCAACACCTTGATAATAGTCAGCTATTTTTGTTGAATCTAAATTTCGAAAATATTTTAATATCAATTTAAAGAGACATAATTTAAGGCATTAATAATCTGAGAGCTTCCTTCAGCTTCGTATATTTAAAAAAAAAACTCTCCTTCCAAAAACCTAAGATATAAGTTTTGTAAAAATATATATTTTTAAGAAAAAGGCGTCTTCCCAATATTTACCAATTTTTGCTTAACGATAAAGTATATTTAACCCATTACTATTACAATATCTAAATTACCTTTAATAAGAAAAATGTATTCGGAATCACCAACAAAGTATCCTGGTAGTATAGAACATGGCATTAAGATATTGACAAGTAACGTTAGACAGAATGACAAGAACGATCTTCAATGGTTCTGGAGTCAACCGAAATGAATCTTAACAAAATCAACGCGAATAAATAATGTAAATGAGATTAAAGGCTATGTTCACATTCTATGGTAATGATTAATACATAATGATGAAGAACGCAGAACAAAATTTATTTAAGAAAATATTAACTTATTTTAAAATTTAAACAGGAGAGTAAAGAGTGTTGACTCTAGGACCATACTAGGCCAGAGGCTTGAAGAGCGATATAGAGGACTAAAACACGACCCATACGTTCATTTTGCGGGACCTCGCTCCGCTCGCCCTGATCGCCCCGAAAATATTTACTCTTTACACAAAATAAGGCATTTCATAACTGGTTACACAAATAGCTATTATTTTGCAAAATATATGCTATTACGTACAATAAGATTATATTTTACAATAAAAAAATGCATAACGTAAAGTAAGTATAAATTATAAAGCAGGCAAAGTTTAGGTTTGGAAATAAATATTGTGCAATGTTTTTTTAAAAACTTTGACATTAAGGGCTGATTTTACAATAAAAGGCAAACTGTTATATCTATCTGTTATATCTACATAATAGTTCTGATTTGTTCTCAGATCATATTCAAGCAAGCCTGACCTTTTCCTTAAAACATCTGACAAATATTCAGGCAGTTGTTTATTGATTACTTTGTAATTAAATATCATACCAGCTTCAATTATTTGTTGGATAGTTAGGAATTTTAAAGCTTTTAGCATATATTCTACACTCGTGTACCGGTTGCAACCCAATAGAATACGCATAACCTTATTTTGTAAAATCTGTTACCAATTAATATCTTCTTTATTACATGAAATTAGTAGTGATATACAATATGTGAATATCTGATAGATACACGTTCCTTTTTGCCTATTTAGAGAGTTTATTTGATATTCTAAAGATAACCAATTCTCTTACTTATTTCTTTACACATGTTAGCTAAAGTTCAGATTAGGATTCACCTGCATTTTTGTAACTAAATATTGTACACTTATTTAGACTGCCTAAAATCATTCATTTTGTTTTTGTCGCATTTAATTTTAATGTTTTATGAGCCAGTTACTTAACATCTTTAGTTCATCGGACATTATATTAACTACCCTCTCATGATTTGCGCCAGAAACAGGTAGAAGAGTATCATCTGCATAAACCAAAAAAGAGTAACGAGCTCAGTACACTACCCTGTGACACTTTATATGTTAAACATACTGAGTCTAATATATGCTTATGAACTTTGGTTGGCTACCCTTTTATATTATATTGTTGTGTAATTTTTAAATTTGCATATGAATTTATTTACTTAATAAACTCTATTTGAATAAATAATTATTACAATTCTTTATAATTTGTATTTTTCTGTATTTTTTATCTTTATTATTTTAAATATTACTATCATATTTGAGAATATGGATAATCTTTCATACATAATTAAATTAAAATTAAATTAATAAGCAGTATTTTTCCCTTTTAGTCCATTATTGTTTTTTATTTAATTCCTTATTAGCTATCTAATATAATAGTTTCTAGAAAGTTCATAACGGGATCAAAGTCCTTTACTTAATCAAATATTCTTTAAAATGACTGATCCCAATAAAATTAGCGGCGACCGAATTACCGCTGACTTTGATATAACTATCACGGAAATAGTATTTTTCAAACTCGACCGAGTATCTTGTTCTAGTTTTGTCGGAATTGCTCTCTGAAGTTGGCAGCCTCACTGGAAGATGTCAGAAAAAGTTTCAGCCATTAATCAGCGTTAGGGCAATCGCGAAATGCAGTCCCAAGAAAAATTAACTGCAGATCTGGACCGGGGAAGATGAGGGAAAGCTTAGCTATAACTTTGCCCTTTACTTTCCATTTGTATTTCTTTATCTTGATCTGTTAAATAATTTCGCTCTCTTTTTATGGCATTAATCTTTCGTACGAGGATGTTTGGATATTGTGTAACAAATTGTGTACAAGAAAAGGATGAAAAAGAAGAATAAAAATTGACCTCTAAGTGTTTTCCCTTCGAAAATAATTAAATCATAAGACAATGGAGCATTTACACACTTTATGATTATATTGACATGCTATTTTAATGTAACAAATCAACAAAGTATTAAAAACAATAAACTGGATTCTCCTTGCTTGCTCAATAGATAAACAGCTGCTTTTAACTCGTATTATTTTCTCTATACGACAGCCAAATATTTTCGCCATTAACGCATGAATACCTTCTATTGTTACCGCCAACAATATTTCATTAAATAAGCGCCTCTCGATAATTTGAAAAGTTAGTAAAAGTTTAAGCTTCGGGCTTCGTTATGTAATTGAATTTTGGAAAATATACCACTAAAATAGTTATAAATGCCACAGTACTCATAAATCAAACTATTAATTATTAATAGTAATAAAAATACATTTAATATTAGGGAGATATTGCAAGTTCACTTAAGAGTTATTGCTCCGATGACAATAGCAGGAAATTTGTATTAAAAATAGGCATTCTGTTTTAATCCTAGAAGACACAGTTTTAAAGGTAAAACCATATATTTTTTATGTGCAAAGATAATAAGTGGCACTAGCCCTGGGTTTTCATACTTTTTTGAAAAAATGGTCCGTTTGGTCTACAAAAAATTATAAATTTTATTAATTTTGTTTAAAAAAGGACAACTTTTAATAGAAAATTGTCATTATCAAACATGCATTATTTTTCGAACGATTAATGTCAACTTGTAGTATATCTTTTTCTTAATAAGATCAAAAAATAATTTTAAAAATTGGACTTAATATAAAGCCGTAATCATTAAAATAGCAAAGTAATTTCGGATATAAAAATGATTGAAAATTATGATTACGATATTCCCTCTCAAGACGTTCCGTGTTCGTACCGAAGGATGGGTGCTGTTGCCTTTCTCGTCTACCTAGTATTGAAATTTGGCCAGATACGGAATAAGGGTACATATAGGATCGAACTTAAATTTAGTGTTGCTCGGTTGGTGTGAAGAGGGAAATTTTATTACATGAGATAATTTTGTTTTCAATATAGGATATGCAATGTTTCAATATATTTAAAACATAGTTTAATTAGAACAAAATAGGTAGAAGAATTATATTTGTATAGTAGATATATAATATATAGCACATCCGATCAAATAGAGTTATAACTTGAAAAACTTGAGTTTTGAGTTAAATAGTAAAATTAAACGGTGCATCCTTTTAAACAGTGACATCTGTAAATTCATATATTCGCCACTAGAACGTAGATGTCACGGTTTAGCAATAAGACCAGTTTGCTCTTTAGTATTCTCAGAACACTAACTATCAGTGTGACATTTAGTAATTTACTTTTTTTAAGTTATAACTCTATTTTATCGGAGGTGCGATATTTTCTAAAATAATTCATTTTGCAAAGAATATCAACTAAGCTACTAATATAATAAAATCTATAAATCAGCCTTATAAATAATGTATTTAACAAATGTTTCATATTATATTAATAATATAATTTACATGTTTTCTGACTTATCTGTGAATGAAACGTGGAGAAAATAGTTTTACTTACAAGTTTTTCCTGATTTTGTTGCTGTCTGCTGTTGTAGTGATCTGATAATTTGTAGACTGTATAATTGTTTACAGAAAGATATTTCCTTGGATGCCCTATTTTCAGCATAGAATAAATAAAGCAAGCAGATGATTTAATATTTTATTTTGTACAAATATATAAAATATATTAATTTACACCATTTAACGTATAATGCAATTTTTACAATACTTACGAATGTCTTTTATTCTTAATTTATGCTATTGGTTTAAGATAATGAAATTCAGAATTATTTTGGTCTATATATATTGACTGAAACTCAAAAAGATATTCTTATAGAAATAATATTTTAAAAACTGAGGAAACAGAGCCGAAGTGTTTTGTTACTATCCGACTTTGATTGGTCCGAATTTCATGATGGCTGCCGTTGAATGATGTTATCATATTTTGTTGTTGCTAACTTTGAGATATTAATAAATAAATAAATTTTCTCCTTTTGATGTCAACGATTTTAAAAAGAGTTTGCTTTTAAAATAAGTGAATATTATAGAAGGACAAACAAACGCCAAAGTTAGCGTAATATATTATGAACCCTGTACATCAACCTTTTTTTCATTTTTAGATATGATGTAAATGTATCACAAATTATAAAATAATTTAATTTTGTTTTTGTGAGGAGCAGGGCATTTGACTAAACAGCTTGATATTATTTTTTACAACGTAGGCATAAGAAATGTATTTAAAATGATCGGTTATTATTTTTTGGTAACTTAATTGGACCCAGTACTACAAATAAATTAGTCACAGAAGACCTGCAAATAAATATAGGTATTAAAGCGTTTTAACAGTACCTAGATTAAAATCAAAAATATTAAAGAAAATACTTTAAGAATAAATAGCGGCTTTGTAGAAACATCTTACTATTAATGTTATTTGACTTTTTGGAGGTATTTATTTTTGTTTTTTATTTTTTAATTTTTGAATATCTTCTAAGATGTAATCAGGTTCTCTTAATGCCATTCCCCGATTATGCATTCGATCTACCAATTCCGGCAACATGCATTTTAAATAAAACTTTTTTAACTTCTCCATATTTTTACAACAGAAATTGTCTCTTTTTATTTTAAATATTCCACTTTAAGTGGACAATTGGGACCTGTTCATACACCAAAAATACATCCTTTTCGTCCTGTAATATGTAATTGGCCTTGTATTTGATAATACCATTGATGGTGGATATTAATGTCAAAATTATTGGTGTCTTTATTAAAAATCCAAAAGGGTATTTTTTTCAATTTAATCGCCTCTTCTACCTGCATTTGATATGCAGCGTATGGACATTTTATTTCAACCACTAATTCACCTCCTACAATGACGTCTGGAGTAGCACCTACAAATTTAAAAATTATTATTTTGATTTAAAATGAACTAATTTGCAATATTTTATAGTTGAGATGTGAGTAAAAATGTGAACTGATCGTTACGTGGCTAAATATGGATATTTTTTGTCAATAAAAATTCCACAATTTCTAATCACTATATTTTCCTGCTCTTGAAGCTGCAAAAGTGCCGTTTTTTCATACTTTTTGCCATGAGAAATAGGAGCAGCATTGACTGGTGGTTGGTAAATAATCCTCTTGACTAAAGGCTCACATAAAGTGGTAATTCGTCTAGTACACACTGCTTTAAAGTGTGAGGCCTTAATAATTTTTCTACGAATTTCAAGCCAAACCCTGCTATCCGCCTGTGACATAGTTTGTTCCTGAATTACATTTCTCTTAACGTCAGATGAAGGAAATTCGTTTAAAAATTAAAGTTTTTTTACTTCATAAATATCTTGATCTAAATCCTTTTTGGTACAATTTTCTCCATAATCTAAATCAGTTTTATTGGTTTTTGCAGAATAACTTTTTTTTAGTTTGCGATTAGATTTTGATTTTATTGCCAATTGTCGCCTTTTTTTTCAATTCAGTTACTAACATGGATTGGTAAGTACGGTTTAAAGTTTTTTTCAATTCTAAATTCCCTGATTTCGAATTATATGATACAACTGCTGCAAAACATCTACTTTGGTAAGAGCGCCCTCTGGAATAATTGATTCTTTTGCCACCTACAAACTTAGCGAGTGTCGCATGAAATTGTTCCACAATATTACTATCAAAATCATGTAATAGACTTCTGCTGTGATCTGACAAAGCATGTATAATTTGTAGAAGTCTTGTAAAAAATTCAGGTTTAGATCTGAAATTGGTTATTTCGTTTTTGGTTTCATCTGTATGCTTCTGACAAAAATAAATATCGCAGTTTTTATGATCACCAAAAACGTGAAAACTTGCATTGTCTTTGTCTTTCTTTAAAAGCAAAACTTTATTAATAGTGCTAAGACTATTTTCTTTTCTATAAGAAACTGCCTTCGTAACAGATGTTTTAAACGAAGAATGTTTTGACTAACTAATTTTCTTAGTTTTATTGGAAAATTCACAAATAACTTTCTCTTTTAGGCTCAAAATTTTACTTAATACGTTCAAATCTTCAATTCACCGGTATAACTAAATAAAACGCCGATACATTTCCTATGATAGGGGAAATGTGGCCCGACGACCCGTTCTTGGAATTTTGAAGGTAGGGGTATAATAGGAGTAATATGCCGACAAGTTAGTTCTCATGAACGGAGCAATAACTCTTAAGGTCAGTCACTATTAGCGCGGCTCTTATTTTAACATCAGAACATGCACAAATAATTTACGTTCTAGAACTGACTTTATTAAAGATTATGCCTCTTCTTCATTGTGGATGTTTAAGGGCAGCAGATAGTGGCGACTTTACAGCTTTTGGGTGCGCTTGCCGACATTCCTATGAGTTTAAAATTCTTTAATATTTAATATATAATTCATCGTCATATAGGGGAGGGGTATACAAAATGACATAATGGGGTATAATGACACATTGCTTGTAATCACACAAATCGTCATTCGGAAGTGCTCGGAAACGAACATACTATCATGGCATGGGTCTCGGACAAGCTAGTCCACATTTAGTACCGCTTCGTCAGTTAGAGAGAGTGTTTGTCGGATCATTTTTACCATCAAAAAGTTTTTGGCGCGTAATATTAAAATCTGCTATAACTTTTTAGTGTGAAAAACTGGTAAGTTAAAATTTTTATGACGAGTTATTGGATTATTGATTTTAGGATTGCACATTTTTGATTTATGAAATATGTTGTTGTTTTGTCAAAAATTGCATTTGTTTATATTAGGTTCATGTGGGGTAAAATGGCATAGAGTGTGAAAGGCAAAATGACATACTGTCATTTTACCCGACAATAAATTTTGAGAAATATCCATTTTTTTTTTACAGATAATGCCGCGAAATTACGCAAGAAAGTCTAACAGGCAATCGTGGGATGCTGATTATATGTTAAAGGCAATAGAAGCCGTTAAAAATGGTGAAATGGGATAGCTCAAAGCATCAAAAAATTACAAAATCCCTCAAGCAACCCTTAGGAGGTATGCCTTGGAAAAAAATTAAATTTTAAGAAAAGGCGAAAAACGACTCGGCAGGTTTAAACCCACATTTCCCATAGAAGTAGAAGGGCAGTTGGTAGACCATTTAAAACTGCTAGAATCAAGGTTTTTTTGACTAACAAGACGAGAAGTATTAGAATTAGCCTATAATTCAGCCGTAAAAAATGGATTTGAACATAATTTTATTAACCAGAAAAAGGTTGCTGGAAAGGACTGGCTAAGAGAATTTCGCAAAAGAAATCCAGATATAACACTGCATAAACCCGAAGCCACATCTGCATCAAGAGCGCAGGCATTTAACAAACCTCAAGTTACTCAGTTTTTTACCGTGTTAGATGAGACCATACAAAAGGAAAACATTGATATAATGAAGATATATAATGCAGATGAATCTTCATTATCTACCGTACAGCGCCCGCAGAAAGTATTTGCTACAGCCGGTCGGAAACAAATAGGTGCAATTACTAGCGCAGAAAGAGGTTCTCATGTAACAGTTGTTTGCTGCATGTGTACCAATGGGAACTATGTTCCGCCTGCCCTAATTTTTCCGCGAAAAAATATGAAGAAAGAATTAACCGACCATACACCTGCAGAAACTTTATGCATTGCCCGATAGTCCAGCTGGATGACTGGTCCAGTGTTTTTACAGTGGCTGCAACATTTCCAAAAGTATGGTAAGGCATCTTCCACTGAAAAGGTTTTGTTAATCGTGGATGGGCATTCAAGTCATAAATATCTTGATTCTCTTGTGTATGCCAAAGAAAATGAAATTGTGCTCTTGTGTTTGCCGCCTCACTGCACACATCGGATGCAACCACTCGATGTTGCGTTTTTTGGGCCACTAAAAACATATTATAACCAAGAAATAAGCAAATGGCTCAAAACTCATCCTGATCGAGTTGTGACACAATTTCAAATTGATGGTCTGTTAAATGAAGCATATGGAAAGGCAGCTACTGTTCTGAACGCTAGTCATGGATTTGCCAAGACAGTCATCCACCCAATAAACCCTGATGTTTTCCTTGACTAGATGTTTCAAGCATCTGAAACTACAAATATTATATTAAATAATAGTATCCAACAAGGCCCGAATGTTCTAACTGATAATAATGCGCTACCTGGAACTTCCGCTACCGCACCAGAACCTCCCCTCGCCATTCCTACAGTGGTTCAGAAAAACTTGCATAATTCAACAAGTAGTGGTTCAATTTTGGTTTCACCAACTGATTTAAGTCCAGTTCCGATCGGACCATTTGTTTCAGGCCAGTGAAAACGAAAGCCAAGGAAACGTCAAGGTACTTCTGTCCTAAACTCTACACCAAAGTTGGAAGAGACCAAAGAAAAAAACAAGCCGAAGCTAAAGATTCCAGAAAAGATAAAAAGGGTGGTAATAAGAAAAGTTCTTGCAGAATTCGAGTCAGAAACAGAAAAATAACCTTTTTCTGAAGATGAAGAAGACGATTGTGCTTGCATTTATTCCACAGAATTGTACAAATTTTCCAAAAAAGGTGAGCTGTGGCTATGTTGTTGTTCGTGTAAAAAGTGGGCGCATGCCGACTGTGCCGGGGTGGACAAAAAAACAAAAATATTTGTTTGTGAGCTTTGTACCGTCTAAAAGTATATTAAACAGTATTGTGTCATTTTTCCCTCCGGGTGGGGTAAAATGAATTTTTCTTGTTTATTTTTATTTCTTTGACTAAAAGTACATATTTTATATTTTTAAGTTAAAGTATCTTTTGAAATGTTGCAAAAGGGTTGCTATATGTGTTTTTCAAGATTTGTTAAAAAAAATCTATTTTTTAATTACATTTTTATAGTTCTATAAAACGTGTGTCATTATGTACACCCTTCCCCTAAACCGTCTAAAATGGTATATTCTAATATTCTCATATTATGTAATATTATAGGCAACAAAAAGATGATCTGTAATCGAAATTTTTTTTAAAATAAGGGTAGAAATATATAGAAGGTATGAAGACTAGAAAGAAGGAGGCGAATCGGCAATGGTCAAATTTCATATTTCCGTCCTTCTTTTTATAAAGTTCGCGAAATTGACTGCGAATGACAGCGGTGTCAATTTTCTATGTAAATCAATGTAAAATAAAATGATTTTTTTAAAAATTGGTGAGAAGAATCAAAATAATGTGAAAAATGTACCTGAGTACAAGTAACATGAGTGACAAAAAACATCAAAGCAAAATTTACGTCATTCCAGATTGTAAAACAGGATAAAAATCAAATGTAAAACTAAAAAAAAACAAAAGAAGAAATCATTTCAATGTCTTTTTAAAGCTTCTAATGTAAGTAAATAATGTATTCATGTCTAAATATAATATTTATTCTAAACTAGTCACAATATGTATCTTACGAAGTGTATTTTATTTTATTACAAGTTTCAATATTGTAAAAATTTACAGTCATAGATGCTGACTTACAAACAACAATACTTATGCATTAAATTTAACTTACTAGAAAAGTAAATTTATTTTTTTAGTTACTTTTTAGTGTAAGATAAAGAGTTGCTACTGTTATTTTTTTGTTGAACCCCAATTGTGTCATTATAAATATTTTTTATAGGATACTAAACCTTTAGAAGAGTTGCAGCATATATATCGTTCCTAGTGCTGATAAAGCACTTTCTAGAGATAATGCTGTTCGATACTTTTTAGAAGATATTATCAAATCTTATGAGACCATTTTTGCTGATGGTACTGTTCGCAAAATAAAAAGGGGAAAGCTGACATTAAAGGATGAGATAATACCATGTACATTCCCAAATCTCCCCTTATACTTGAATTACAACAATAAAAATCTGATAATTGTGTTTTAAAACTATATATTGGTTGAATTCAAAAACAATTTTGACTAAAAATTGTACTGCATGCGTTTTCTGGAACCGTATGTTGAATATGCCGATTCGCCTCCTTATCTCTAGTCTTCATAGTATAAGGCAGTGGTCGCCAACCTATCGATCGCGAGCTACCGGTAGCTCGCGGAAGCAATTCTGGTAGTTCTCACAACGATTTTAATTTAAAAAATACAAAGTGCAAAAATCAGAGAAGCTTCCGAAAATTCCACAGAAAAATCTAATTGTCATAATATTAAACATAAACAGCGGCAATGTTGCGGTGAGCGATCTGCCGCTGACGCCATCAAGCTAGAATCGGCTAGAACCGACCAGCCGGACCAGCGCGTTAGTGTTCGAGAACGATCAGGATTGCTTTGAACATGATAAATACGCACGGCGCGGTGAGATTGTGCTTAGTTTAAAACTGAACGCGTAACCAACGTCCAGCGGTTGGGTTAGTAGAGAACAACAAAAAATAATATTATGGCAAGCAGTTGTAAGAAGGTAAATACATACCACTTTTATTTGGAATGGGAAGAACAATGCTTTTTTACAGAAGTTAAAGATAAAAATGTGTGTTTGTTATGTAATACTTCGGTCTCCGTTGCTAAATAAGGAAATATTGAGAGACATCATAAAACTGTACATTCCAATTTTGAAAAATCATTCCCACTACATTCTGCCGCCAGAAAAGAGAAACTGAAACAGTTAAAAAAGCAGTTAATTGGATAACAATCAATATTTTTAAGAACAGTCGACAAAAATAAGGCTGCAACTGAAGCATCGTACCGTGTGTCCCAGATAATTGCACAAAAAAAGAAACCTTATGAAGACGGGGAAATGATAAAACAGGCGTTTTTAGAAGCTGCTGATTCGTTATTTGCCAACTTTAGAAATAAAGACGAGATAGTTTCAGCTATCAAATCTATAAAACTTTCTGCTAATACAGTGATGAGACGTGTAGAAGTAATGAGCAATGATATTTTTTTACAGTTAAGAACTAACTTAGATAACTGTGTTTATTTTTCACTTCAACTGGATGAATCAACAGATGTCGTTGACACTGCCCAGATGGCCGTGTTCGTCAGGATGGTTTTTGGTGATTTTACGATTAAAGAAGATCTTTTGAAGTTTATTCCACTGAAAGGACACACTACTGGACAGGAGTTGTTTTCTCATTTAAAAAATATTATTTCTTCCGAGAAAATTCCAATATCGAAAATGGTAGGCTTGGCAACTGATGGAGCTCCAGCTATGGTGGGTTGTGATAAGGGTCTGGTGGCGTTATTAAAGATGATCCTTTTCCGCAATTTCTCTGTTACCACTGCATTATCCATTAGCAAGCATTATGTGGAAATTTCCTGAAACTAAACAACGTTATGAAACTGTTGGTAAAAATTGTGAACAAGATTAGAGCTCAAGCAATACAAAGAAGATTATTCAAAACCTTGGCCGATGAAGTTGACTGTCAATACGGGGACCTACTCCTTCACTCTGAAGTCCAAAGGTTAAGTAGAGGACGGGTGCTGAAACATTTTAATAATGTCCTATCTGGCATAGTTCAATTTTTCAAACAACGCGATGAACCGACTCCGGAACTAGAAAATTCAATCTGGCTTAGAGATTTTGGTTTTCTCGTGGATATTACAGATAAATTAAAAGAACTTAATTTGCAGCTTCAGAGGAGAGACAAAGAACTAGCAGAAATGATTTCTGTTACAAAAGCATTTATTAAAAAGCTGGAGTTTTGGGAACAAAACCTAATTAACAGCGATGCCAAGCATTTTCCTATTCTTTCAGAAAAATTATCTCAAAATCCATTAGAACCCTATGACAGCAAATATCATGTAGAAATAGTTTCTACCCTGAAGAATAACTTCAAAAATCGTTTTAAGGATTTCAACGAAATGGCTTTAGTAGCGCAGTTTGTTGTTTCACCCTTTATGAAAATTAATATCCAACAGTTTGCAACTTGTGTTATGCAGAACTTTGGGCGAAGACATCGCTGCAACAGAAATGGAAGTAATTGAGTTTCAAAATGATTTAGCCTTAAAATCGTTAGTCTCAAGCACAGATTTGGATAGAGGAGATAGGAAAAGGCCATTTTCCCCGGTGTTTCAAAATAATCACACCATGTAGGCCGCCATGTTGGCAATTTAAGCGTACAACGCACATGCGCAGTTGTTGTAGTGTTTTGACATAAGTGTCATTTATGTCAACTAGTCTTGATTTTTTTCGAAATTCGCTATTTTAGTGAATTTAAAAGAGTTTTAGAAGTTTTTACTATAGACAATTAATAAAATGGGAAATACTTGCTTTGTTTTTGGTTGTTTAAACAACGAGGATTTAGAAAACATTACATTCCACAAGTAAGACATCTTTTCTACCAGAACCGTATCTTCACCACATTTTTTAGACTATATTTTCATTTTCTAGAAAACGAAATATCATAGTACAATAACAAACTGTATGTAGGTATCTAACGTTGATATTGCTGTAATTTTTTTTAGATTGAGGAAAAGGCGTATGCTTCTTGGTTAATAGCTATTGGAAGAAATCATTAAAAAATATAAGTGCAAATAACGCTATTTGTTCCTCCCATTTTCATAAAGATGATTTAATCGTTTCAAAACGAATAGATACAATAGAAAAATAATGCAATACCTTCCATAAATATGCCTAAAATTGAAGATTTTTATAACATTAGTGTTATGAGGTAAATATTTATACATAAAATTATTAATTTGTTTCTTTTTATAGTTTCTAAGAAAGTATAAAAAATTGTTAATTATCCCTATTATTTTTAGAAATTTACAACCTTCAGCTTCAACGATTATTATTAATTCAGAGGAATTATAGAAGTTGCCAGTTGGTTATTTTTTATTATGGGTTTAGATGGTAATGGAAAAAGAAATGTGGCGTTATAGGCTCTTCTAAAATTGCATGAATATGGAGTTATCATCACCTAATTATCATTTGATGGACTATGATAACATTAGGTGTAAACCTATACAACTTTGATATTGATACTGCAACTCCATATTTCTTGCATTTGCCATAGATAAAAGTATATTTTTTATAATTTTAGATGCATGTCACATACTTAAGTTGGCTTGGAATAACTGGGATACTCTTACTATAATTGTCGAAACTAATGGCGAAATTATTGATTTTAATTATATAAAATTGTTGCATTATATTTAACAAACAGAAGGTTTAAGTTTGGGTAGCAAATTAAGAGTGGCCCATATGGATTGGAGAAAGACATGAAGGTTTGTACACTTAAATGAATTTAGAAATTACAAATACTAAGTAACATTACTATTAATTGTATAAGGACATTTGAGAAACTGTTCGATTTACTAAATTCTTGAAATCTTTTTAGATTTCAATGGAAAATGCCTTTGTTTCAAAAAACGAAGACTATATGGATGTCTGGAATATAAGCTACAATAGAATATATAAAGAAACTTAAAACCTTTGACAGCAGTTATGTTATTCAGTGACCGAAGAAGAATAGTGGTGTTCTAGATTTATTTTATAAAGTTTGTAATAGGTTTATATGAGAAATATGTGAACTGTCTGTTAATATATAAACTTAGTACAGATCACTTAGAGCTATTTTTCTGCAGTATATGGAATAGAATTAGTTTAATTGTATGATAGTAATTACATTTTATTTCTAGGGGTGGGTATGGATGGAACAATAATCCTTTATCTGTAAAAAATTTCCATTCATATAGACTACGATTACTTTTGTACCATGACATTAAGAATCTTAATGGCTATTGTATTCTTTAGGACCCCATCAACATTTTACAAATGACACTAAAAAGTACAACAACAGTACCTATAATTTATTACCACTTTCTTACTAAATATAACTGAAAGAAACTTCAGAAGATTTAAAGTTCTTGTATAAGATGTACTTGTAATATTCCTTATAGAAATCATGTTTCTCCATACAGTCGCAGGTTAAATAAATAGCTAAATTCATGAAAGGGTAAAATATCTATTTTTAATTTTTTATTTAATTTTAATGTTTAAAATTCCACAATATCTTACTAAAAAGATCAAATTTACACAATGTAAATTTAAGAGTGAAAACTTTTACAACCCCAATGCATAGAACTTCAAAATCCAAGGTTGTTTTAGATACGTAGCACCATTATTGTTGAATTCAGAACTTAATAATTTGAATTTTATTCATTTTGTTGACTATTAGAAGTTCTTATTTCAAGACAATGATTTAATTTAAAATAATGATTCTGTGAACATTTTTTCTGTTATAATGAGGATCAATTGAAAAACGGCTCATCCGAATTCATTCATTTTGAGACACTAATGTATTTATAGTTACTCAATAAACATTATTTATTTATTTAAATATATAGCGATGTTCACATTGTCAAAAAATGTACAGTTTGTTAAGCCGACGCATCAGGCGTAATAAAGATGAGACATTTAATTGTATTTGGATGTGAGAGCGATAAAGATAGTAATTGATTTTACCATAACCTTTCGATGGCAAGCATGAGTTATTGCGGTCCACACTCGTTCTTATTATTCTATTTCTCTCTATTCAATGGCATTGTGTTCCATACCGTTTTCCTGGAGCCAGGATGGAAAAGTTAAATTACTGTATGTTAGAAAATAATTATACAGAATGTAATTAAGTTGTTAGATATTTCAGAAAACATTGTTTATATTGCAAAAAATGATAAAATATTCTGCTAGCGCAACAGCTAATAAAAATTATTGAAAATATTTTTAGAAAAAAATAGGGTAATATAACAGTTTCGGCTGTAAGTACTAGTGTAAAACTGTCGAATTATCTGTAAAAAAAGTATTTTTAATCACATAATCAATTACCTGCTAAAAAATGCTCATTTTCAATTAGTTTAAAATAAAAACTTGTTTCGAGAAATCAATAATCATAATTATGAGTATCTACCCTTATTTATAGGAAAATCACATATCAAGATTAATAAAAACCTTAAAGACATTGTTCAAACATCAATGAAAATTTAAAAAACTAAATTTGTATTTTTTGTTCCTTTTAGTAACTTTTATTAAATAGCTTTTTTTTATTTATAATTTATTGGTGACATTTTCTAATGTAATATAAATGTTTTAAGTTTAATAACAATGTTATCTAATATATTTACTGTAGTAGTTATTACACAAGATAAAAAAGTAAAACCCTTCGCACTTGGCAAAATCGAAGCTTTGTTACTACTTATTCTCTCACAACCTCCGTCCATGTAAGTGGGTGAATTTACCGCCTTTTCAGATTCCTTTAGTGACCGAAATCGAGAATGTCTATTCCTTGCTGATGAGTCCTAATAAGGACAAAACCGGTCCAAAAATAACGTTATCTATGGTAAGCAAGATCAAAGTTTGAATATTGAAATATGAATTTTTTTAACTTTATTGTTTTCTTTGGATATAATTCAATGTCTGCTGCGGAATTAGCCAAAGAAGTAGTTGTTTTTCGAAGGGAAACGTTAAAGTTTGGATTTATTTCCCTTTTTTAATAAGATATTTGACTTCTTATAATAGTTTTAAATTTATTCTATTCTTTAGTAGGAATATGCCCATAATCTCTTATTTATTTTGATTGATGATTCTTGATGTATGCTCAAGTACATGCCATAGAGTACTTTGGAACGATATTACAAATATATTTGAATTCCTTAGTTTTGAAGTTTTTAATAAAATAATTTCAAGATCTGAGCAATCAATATTCCCATGTAATAATTACATACAAAATGATAGTTTTTAATATGAAAGTTCTGTTTAAATAACGTGATTCCAGATTTATTTGCTACAAAATATATGACGGCCTTGGATTGTTGTATTCATTTCATATAAAATGGTATTTTAAATATATTCTGTTTTTATTTAATTTAAAATAAAGTTTCAAAAAAGACTATGATATTTTTTATTTTTAGAAATCTCTTAAAATCCATAAAAAAGAAAATTAAAATTCTATTACGAATTTTTAAGATTATTAGTTCTACTGTGTAAGTAAATCCTTAATATTTTCGAATTATGTTTAAATGTGTTAGTCCTATCCTGTACACTTCAATATACAATCAATGCGCAAGTGCGTGGGTCGCTTTTTTTTAAAAGATGGCCGCCTTCAATTCTACGTGCCTGATGAAAATGACATTTCCTATCTCCTTTATCGATGTCTGTGGTCTCAAGTACCGAATGTATCTGGCCTATTGTAAGTAAAGACAAATTTTCAGTTCTATGCCGTGTTGCCTTGAAAGTGAAAGCATTATTCAGTACAACCTATTTGTGTGAATCTTCTTTTTGAATATGAAGTTTATTAAGAACAAATATCGCAATCTACTTACAGATGAACATTTGGATAATTGTATTCGAATAACTGTATCAAATTATACTGCAAACATTAAAAAAATGAGTCTGAGTGTCAGCCTTATCATTGAACGTGCTTTTTTATTTTTCAATGTTTATGTTCATGATAGTGCGTTACTTTGTTGTTGTTATTATTAACTATTTTTAAATCTTACGTGACATGCCGTTGTGGTTAGATAAAAGTTTGTGTTTATTTTTCAAACACCTTCGTTTGGTAGGTAGGAATGTAGCTATGAACAAGTACGTACTAGTAATATTAGTTATTTTGTTATTAGTTTATTAGTAGTACCTATGTATTATGTATTACCAGTTAAATAGTAAAATAAATACATATAATGATAAATTAACTGTGGATTATTTCATTTACGTTGCGTTACGTGGCTTCCGTGTGGGTAGCTCGCTGTTTATTCCAAAATTAACAAAGAAGCTCAACACATTGAGAGGTTGGCGACCACTGGTATAAGGAATCTTTAAAACTTCAGGTATGGTCTTGTTTTCTATTAGTGTCTGACATTATAGAAATTTGAAATATCTCTCTATTATTGAAACGTAAACAAAATGTGCCCTTATCTCAATTATCATCACTGGCAGCTTCAAAGTTGGAAAAAAAAGATAAATGACTGATAAAAATATGTGATTGGCTCTTATATTAGGTATTCCAAACAAAATGACTGCCAAAAAAACCTAATAGGATCAATTATATATAGGTAAGGTTAAGTTGAAAATGAGTGGGATGTTCTCATCGTCTTCCACTGCGATCCAGATCTATTCTGGCTCATTTCCAACTCATCGTTTACCGTACAAGCTACACCTTTTGAAAAAGGCCATGACAGAATTGGGTGAGACTTGTTTAAAGTCGGTAGGCTCCAGTCGGGTAAATCCGAAGATATGTAACCTAATTTTTTCCAAAGCGTACCAGGTACATGATATGTGTTGTGAAGATTCATCTGCCATGCTAAAAAAATGACAGACTGACGTTTGTTGCAGACAGGTTGAACAATAGAAGTATAATTGCCTGTATAAGCCTTTCTTGATTAGTCTAAACAGCTAAAAAAGGAGAAGATAATCAGCCTATAGCTGTTTAAAGTAGGCAGAAGAAGTGCTTTTTTAACTTTTAAATGGCTTGTGTACAGAAGATAAGCAGGCCTATAGCTGTTTGAAGTAGACAAAAAAAGCGCTTTTTTAACTTTTTTAACTCCTATACAGTATACTCATTTTTTCGAGCTGTTTCTCGTGTAATGAAAAAATCAACATATTTTTTTTTTGTTTCATTTAAAGATAAATAAAATAATAATTTTTTATCCATTTTATCAAAGTTTTGATCCCACTACTTACAAACACGCTATTTATATCGTTATATTAACACATTTTTTGTTTTTTATTTCCTTGTTGGATTTGAACTCATGACACAACGTTCGGCAGCACACGTACTAACATAGAAATAGTATACAAGACCAATATAAATATAACATTTAAGCAGAAATTGAAACCTACTGTGCATAAAAATGCGTCTCTGCGCATGACATCGCAAAATTGTGTGTCTATAAGCATGCGTAGTATGCATGACTTGTCTCTGTAGCGTTGCCAAGTATATTAAACATACCTAACAAAAAAGAAGTTTAATTTAATTTTTTTTTAATTATATGATTAAAACAATTAATATCTACGAGATATCGCCACAAAATAACTTATTAACATTTAAATAATTAACTAATAATATTAATGTGTAATTACATTTCCAAAAATTTATAGTACGTTATTAATGTTCCAACAAGCGATCACCTACAAATTGAATATTGACCTGGCAATACCACTTAAATCCCAAGTTTCGAGGATATATGACGCTGTCCTTACAGGACCGTTTATGATATTTTCGCTTGAATTTTCATCATTTATTTGCTTGAACTTTTAGAGGGTATAAATAAAAGTGTTGTTCTTTTTATATTTTAAATAGTTGCAGCTTGCCTGCAAAAGTATATTTTTCTGGTAATATCTTTTAGAGCTTCTTTATTTTCACATTTCCTTGTTTTTATTTTATAGTTTCGTACCATATTTACAGCAGAAAGAAATGTAAAATATAATATTAGATTGTTTAGCCTCACAGATTTTTATTACATTACAAAAATAAAATGTTTATTCATGGGCATGGGGCTGGTGAAAAATATTATAATATTAAGGTTAAGTCATATGCGCATAGCTTTAGAAAAGATTTAAAACCACTCACCTCTATTTCAAGATGCACTCGCAATTATAACTTTACTTCAAAGAAGTTTTTTGTATACTATCTAAAATAAATAAACGTTTCTTCTACATTTGTTACCTTCATTTAAAATCTTAAAATTCCAAGATGTTAGGCTACCAGTTTAACATTTTGGAAAAATGTGTTTCCTAACCTAGTAGTAATTGCATTAAAATGGCTGCGCCCTATGTTGGGCGTATCGGACGTCTCTTTTGCACAATAATCAAAGTATGTGCAATTTAGCGAACTTTATAAGAAGAAGGACAGAAATTTAAAATTGCTGATTCGCCTCCTTCTATCTAGTCTTCATACCATACATAAATAGTGACACAAATAGAGAAATGTCCATTAATGTTTCCCTGTCAAGCACTTCTTGCGATGTATTAAAAAATATCAATACAATATTGTACAGAAAAATAGTCCTAGGTCTATATGATAATGCTGATGCTCTTGACGATTATGATGGAATTACTAATAGAATGGCCAAAGTCCCAAATTAATAGTTAAGTTACAATATTTTTATATTTTCACATTTAAAAAGCTTCCGTTTCTTATTTACCTTCCATTTTATTTTACTGGACTGGCAGAAGATAAACACTTTTAGAAAAATAATGTAATGCTAGAGAGTAGTAAAACTCTTTCCACCATCATGTCTAATAACGAAATTTACCGTTGTTTAAAAATTTAGAGAAGTCAGGTGTTTAAATATGAATGGTTTTTTTTAGCAAAGTTCCGGCAAGTTCTCGAGAAAGTTCCAGCGACTTTTGGAGTCTTAGGGCGGCTGGAAATTTGGTTTTAGAGGAAGTCTGTTTCTTTTCTCATAATTAGCTTCGTTATTCGCTAATTAAAAAACGAAAAAGTTTCTTGGTAAAACAACACGGATTAAATTATTTAAGTTTGCAATTCTACTCATAAAATGGATTCGGCACGATGATTCGAAAGTGTAGTCAGATAAAAGGGCTGGAATTTCACTTTTAATTAGGAATTTGCTGATCTTTAATTAATAAAATTAAAAGAAAATCATGTTCTTGAAGTATAATTTCGGTTAGGTAAAGATAATTATAATGAATAAGTATATTATAACTTAACTCACTTCAGAAACTTTTAAAAAATTATTCAGGTGTATACTGATGTGGAAATATTTGATAAGCTTATAATGTGATAGTATTATTGATTTAAATTATTTTTTTTTTAAGTTGGTGTCATCGGCGTCGACTACTATGGCCATTAGCCTCGTGTTTTGTGTAGGCTTTGTTACTGTTTTTTAGCGCCACTTTAGGAACAGCACTGTTAATTAGAACCCAACAGTGAATAGTCGAGTGGGGAATCCTACCTATGCATTAGAATTAATATTAATTTTTTTTTAATTTAATAAAAATTCCTGCCACCGGTGGGATTCGATCCTGAGACCTTCCGATCTCAAAGTCATGACTCTAACCACTGAGCCAACCCACCCCCCTTTATTGTTATTTAAATTTATTTTGATGTAAGGTAGGTGAATACAATATCGCCAAGCTGACAATAACGCCAAGGTTTGGTTCCTGAAAGACAAATGACGCTTGGGGTACTTTCCCAATAGTAAAAGCAATCTACATTTCAATTTGTGGTGAATTCTAACCTCACATTTTTGTTTAGCAGTTGGTTTCCCACCTAAACTGCTTTGCCACCACCACCACCACCGATGTAAGCGATTACTCGTGATATTTATTGGATATTTTAAAGATTGTGCAAGGTAAATGCTTTTTTATCAGCAGTAGTTATTAGTAAATAATAATCTATCTACTAATGGTAAACATTTAAAAATCGTATGTTTTTTTACCGAAGTAAGCAAGAAACAGTAGAAATGTGCGCATGTTTGTAATATCGAGAGTGCCAAATCTTTTAATTTCGTGTCAACGTCAGGGGTTCCTCAGGGCTCGAATTTGGGCCCTTTATTATTTGTTATTTTTATTAATGACATCTGTCATTGTATCAACTCTAAGAAACTTTTGTTTGCAGACGATATGAAAATTTATAGGGAAATAAAGGATACCTCAGATTGCATTGCTCTTCAAAACGACCTTGTCAACTTATATAACTGGTGTATCGTAAATAAACTATCTTTGAATACTAACAAATGCAAAGTCCTGTCCTTTTCCAGGAAAGTAAACACTGTCTTATATGACTATCAATTAGATAATCTTGTTATTCCCCGGATATATAATTACAAAGAATTAGGTATCTTATTTGACAGCAAACTGAATTTTTCGGAACACATTGAAAATACTGTACAAAGTTCAACAAAAATCTTGGGTTTTGTTATTAGAAACTGTAAAAAGTTTAAATCTTTAGAAGCCATCTTCTCTGTTTATTTTTCACTAGTTCGTAGCAAACTGGAGTATTGTAGTTGTGTTTGGAATACTAACCATTTAAAGTACATAAGTGCATTAGAATCTGTCCAAAGAAAATTTTTAAAATTTATTTACTTTAAAAAACATGGCCGTTATCCTATTCGTCACTATGATTATAATTTATTGTTAGGAGAATTCAGTTTTGTGAGTCTGAGGAAAAGAAGAGAAATAGAAGATTTGATATTTATCTATAAATTAATTAATAATTCTATAGATTCATCTTCTCTGCTGTCTCAATTTAATTTTCATATCCCACGTATTACATCAAGGTCAAATATAACATTTCATATTCAAGTGCCAAATTCACAACATCACTTTCACAGTCCTTTAACTACAATGTGTAGAAGTGTCAATCAGTATTCTGTTGATATATTTTTTCTAAAATTTTACCAATTTAGAGAGCAATGTTACAGATTGGTATCAAATTAGGTAATTAGAATGTAATTTAGTTAAGTAAGTATTCTCAAACTTTGTATTTTTAAATATTATATTATATACTCCTGTAATTGGGCTGATAAAGCCTGTTGGATGTATTAATAAATAAATAAATAAATATCGCCAAAATAACCACGTATTTTTCATGTTTTCTTGAATGTATGTTAAAGAATCGTTCATTATTTTACAGAATCGTCATGAATAAAGCAAGAAACCGAGGTATCAGAGAGAAATGGTCGGAAAAAAATATGCAGCGTACCCTAGCAGCTGTTGGAAATGGCGTGTCTATGAATACAGCAAGTAAGGAATTTTTGGTTTCTCGTAGGATCCTGAGAGACTACTACTGAGAGCAAATAACAAAATGTGTCATGTGTCGCAAATCAGTTATTAATTTAGAACAAGAGGAAGTTTTGTGTGGAAGAATAATTCGTTTGGCGGAAGTAGGCTATCCCTTAACTTAAAATCCGTTTAATAAAGTTACAAAATTGGCGGGTCAATACTGGCTAAAAGGTTTTCTCAACAGGCATCCGAATATTAGGAATCGGAAAGCTTAAAGCATAAACCCCGCGAGAGCTCAGAAACTAAATGGGTTTACTGTAAGTAACCATTTTGAAAAATTGGGCAAAATTCTTGCTAACATGGACATCATGGACAAGCCTAAGCATATCTGCAACATGGATGAGAAAGGCTGTCGTTTAGCATTGCACCACCAACAAACAGTCCTTGCAAAAAAGGAGCAACGCGAGTGGCAAATGAGCATGGACAAAACGTCAAAATAGTATCTTGTAACAATACCCTGGGTTCTGCGATTCCTCCCTTAATTTTATTTAAAAGAAAAAGGATAAATCCTGAATGGGCAGATACACTTCCGGCGTCTAGTATGGTGTTAATGACTCTGAAAGGTAGTATGATCGTTGATGCTTTTAAACAATGGCTTCATCATTTTGCCAAATACAAAGTTGCTGGTCAATCTCTTTTAATTTTCGATTGTGTTATCTGGATTATTCTATTATTCTAACGTTATATTGCTTGCCAAGCAATACAATACACAAACTACAGCCTATCCGTTTAATTCGGACATTTTACCACCCGAAGCATATGCTCCAAGAAGTGTAACTGAACAGGAAAATCCAAGCCAACAACCACCTATGCAACATAGAATCATGACACCCCCTCCAGGTCATTCCAACAGTCGACCCATTATTTCACGTACACCACTTCCAGATCTCACAAAAGCTACTGGAAAACGTCAACGAATTCAGTTGCGTGACATAAGTGATTCTGAAGAGAGTGAATCCCTGCCGTCCGAATGCTTAGACGATAATAAAGATAGTGACGCCAAAGAAGACGAACAGGACAAAGAGAGTGAAGAAAATCAATACACGTAATTTTCTGATATGCTAACCACACCTGAAATGGCACAAAAATATTATGACACCAGGCCAAGAAAACTAGCAATCAATTCCAGAGCACGAGTTGTTATCAAACACCTTTTCTAATAGGCAACACTTCTACTCCCAAGTCTAAGCAACCTGCACCAGGAAAACAGTCCTTTGGCCCGAAGAAAGCGACCAGTAAAGAAAGTTGGTATTGCAAAGCATGCGAAATGGACAGAACCGCAGACATGCGTCTTTGCCGTGGTTTGCAACAGCTATTTACACGATGACCGCTTGGGACTAACCAAGGGTAAATTTGAGGGTTACATTTTTCCATATTGTTCCTAAATTTTTTTTGCTTGTTTATTGCTACTTACGTTTATATTTTCTTTTTATTTGAATAAACATTAATTTAGAAAAACTGACTTGTAAAATTTCCGATAAAAATAACATTTAATACGAATAATATTATGTGGCGTTATTGCTGACCCCTCTGAGATAATATTGCCAATGTGCAATATTTAAAAAAAATGTTCGCAAAATGCACAAACTTGCCCGAAACATCTTTTACTATTTTAAATTATTAGTACGATGTATCAGTAACATTCCTACCTCGAAATTTTTTTATATAAAAACATTATAAGCTTAGCATGGCGATATTGTATTCATTTACTTTATTAATTTTTAAAAAAAATACACTTCTACTTCTTCTCCTTTAGTTTTAATTAGACACAATACTTCCCAATTATTAACCCAATACTTGCATTGTGATATTAATTTTTACTTTCCCCAATTATACTATTAATCCATTTTAAACAAATTTTGGGAGTGATAAAATAGGGAAAAAAATAAAAATTAATATAAAAAAATATGCATGACCTCTTAGGCATGTGGAACGCCTTTCCCACTTTTACAATTTGATTAAAATTGTTCCATAAATAAAGACGAAAAATGTTTTGTTTATTCTGAATAAATCAGTATATTTTATATTTATAAAATTTTATATTTAACTAGGCTAATAACAAAGACAATATCAAAATATTATTATTTTTTAAGTTATTAATAATAATAATAATAAATTTTTTATTATCCAACAGAAAACCCATTTACAAGATAATATAACTTAACATAATAATATATAAAAATAATGAATTAAAATTAAGCAACTTAGGCTACAAATAACAAAAAATTGCGTAATAGATATTAATAAAGCTGCATATTTAAATAGTAATTTTCATTTGACTTATCTATGATATACACTTAATATACACTAGGTGCCTATATGATAAGAAATGCTTTTTCTCCCATCACAATACATTCTCAAATTTTTATTTATTTCTTTTTTTTTTTATTTGAAAATCCGTTTTTCATTGAGCGCAGCATAAAATAATATTGCGTAGCAGTGTCTGAATGGACTAAATTTTTATCGAAATCCTTCATTTCCCTCCTTTCTTCTTGTCTTACTTTCTCTCTCTTTTCTTACCTAAACCACTTCCAAAACACTAATGTTGCTATCCTAATAAATTAATAAGTACTAGTTTATTTATTTTTGCAGATGTTTAATGTAGCCCATGTAAATGTTTGATCGCTAGTACGGGTGTGTGAAGTTAGCGTCTCAAATCTCAGCATCTCATATTTTGAACAGAGTTCTTACGGCATCCGATATAGTTCTATAGTTCCTGATACTTTTTATGAATTTAATACCAAAAACTACAATTTTAAAAATGAGATGCTAACGACCGGAATTTAGCATCCCAATATAATAAATTAAATAAAATTTAAAAAAGCAGATTTTAAATCGATAGTTTACGAATAGTTCTAGAGTTCTTGTTCATTTGTATAGCTAAATTATTTTATTTATAGCTCTAACCATCCTAAAATAATTATAAATAATGATTAAACATATGAATTTTAGGCGATAGTATAAAATGCTGTCATATTATGACTACTTCTAGGACACATAACGCTCCACAATGCTTAAATTACAATGCTTCTAAATAATAACTTGACTTTCTTTATATTGAGACCAGAAGAGTTCTAGAATCTAGCACTTTTTAAAAAAAATTAATTATTAATATTAAGTAGAAATTATAGACTATAGTGAGATGCTGTCATATTATGACAAGTTTTAGAATATACAATGCTTCTAAATAATAACTTTACTTTCTTTGCATGGGATCCCAAAGAGTTCTAGCCTCTAGAACTTTTTAAATAATTTTAAGTATTAAAAACAAACAGAAATTATAGACTATAGTGAGATGTTGTCATAGTATGTCGAATTCTAGAATATCCAATGCTTCTAAGTCATAACTTGACTCTATCTACCTTTATTCCCAAAGAGTTCTAGCCTCTAGCACGTTTTAAATAATTTAAGGTGTAAATAACAAACAGAAATTATAGACCATAGTCAGATGTTAGCACATTATGCCAAGTTATAGAATATGTAATGCTTCCAAATGATTACATAATTCTATTTGCATGATGACCCAAAGAATTCGAGCCTCTAGCACTTTTTCAATAATTTTAAGTATTATTAAAATAAATAACAAAAATTATAGAATATAGTGAGATGCTGTCATATTATGACGAGTTCTAGAATATTTAATGCTTCTTAATGATAACATAAATCTCTTTCCATTGAGGCACAAAGAGTTCTATAACATTTTTTCAATAATTTTAATTATTAATAATAAACAAAAATTATAGACTATAGTGAGATGCTGTCATATTATGACGAGTTCTAGAATATTCAAAGCTTCCAAAGGATAACTTGACTCTTTCTGCATTACGACTCGAAGAGTTCTAGCCTCTAGCATGTTTTTAATAATTTTATGTATTATTAACAAGCAGAAATTATAGACCATGGTGAAATGCTGGCACATTATGACGAGATTTAACGCTTTTAAATGGCATATAGACTATCTCTGCATAGTATCCGGAGTTCTTTCCTCTAGCACTTTTTGAATAATTTTAAGTATTAATAATAAACAGAAATTATAGACTATACAGAGATGCTGGTACATTAAAACGAGTTCTCATATACATAATGCTTTTAAATAATAACTGGACTATCTCTGCATGTAGTTGCGAAAAGTTCTAGCCCCTAGCATTTTTGGGTAATTTTAAGTATTATAATAAACAGAAATTATAGACTATAGTAGGATGCTGTCATATTATAACGAGTTTTAGACTATATAATATCTCTAAAAAATACCTTGACCCCCTTTGCGTTAATACCCAAGGAGTTCTAGCCTCTAGCACTTTTTCAATAATGGTACGTAATAATAACAAAGAGAAATTATAAACCAAAGAGAAATACTGGCACATTATGACGAGTTCTAAAATACATAATGCCTGTAAATGATACCTTAATCCCTTCTGTATTAAGACTCAAAGAGTTCTAGCCTCTAGCACTTTTTGAATAATTGTAAGTTATAATAATAAACAGATATATACCATAGTGAGATGCTGGCTCATTATGGCGAGTTCTACAATACATAATGCCTCTAAATAATACCTTAATCCCCTCTTTATTGAGATTCAAAGAGTTCTAGCCTCTAGCACTTTTTAAATAATTGTAAGTTATAATAATAAACAGGTATTATGTATAATTATTGAAAAAGTGCTAGAGGCTAGAACTCCTTAAGTCTCAATGCAGAGGGGGTCAAGATATCAGTTAGAGGCATTATATATCCTATAACTTTTCATAATGTGCTAGCATCTTACTATTGTCTATAGTTTTTGTTTGTTGTTTATACATAAAATTATTGAAAATGTGCTAGAGGCTAGAACTCTTCGGGTCTAAAGGCAGAGAAAGTCAAGAAATGATTTAAAAGCATTGTATGTTTTTTAACTTGACATAATATAACAGCATCTTACTATAGTCTATAATTTATGTTTTTTATTGATACCTTAATTTATTAAAAAAGTTCCAGGCTAGAACTCTTCAGGATTACATGCATTGAAAGTAAATTTATCATTGTATAATCTAGAACTCGTCAGAATATGACAGCATATCACTATAGTCTATAATTTCTATTTATTATTGAAACTTAAAATTTTTCAAAAAGAGCTAGATGCTAGAACTCTTCGGGTCTCAATACAAAGAGATTTAATTTATCATTTAGAAGCATTGCAATTAAGAAGTTGTCCTAATATGACAGCATTTTACTATCGTCTAGAATTCATGTGTATAATAATTATTTATAATTATTTTAAGAGTGCCAAAGCTATAAATAAAATAATTTAGCTATAAAAATGAACAGGAACTCTAGAACTTTTCGTAAACTATCGATTTATCGTCTGCTTTCTTTTATTTTATTTCATTTAATATATTGGGATGCTGACTTCCGGTCGTTAGCATCTCATTTTTAGAATTGCATTTTTTGCTACTAAATTCGACAGAACTATTGATAAAAACTATTAGGAACTATAGAACTATATCGGATGCCATAAGAACTCTGTTTAAATTATGAGATGCACGTCGCTAGTCGCTAGACAAGATACACTCACCAGAGGCAGAGGTGTTGGTATGTATATAAGGGAGCAACCAAGATGTAATTTATTCATTTCTGAATGTAATGATGTTAAAGAATATTTGTGTACCTCAGAGCCAGACTAGGTTAAGTCCAAATTTTACTCTTTTCAGGTTATTATGAGAAGCTACATGATTGTTAGTCTACTTTTATTATCTATCTTCAATTTTGACCTATCTTAGAATATAAAGAACCTAGCTTGTTTTAAACTAGGCTAAGTCCTCAGGTAATTTAAAGCCAAACAAGGTTAAGTCGCTGTGTCATAGTTTAGCGCACAAATTATTTTCAGTTTAATAGGTTATGTCCACTTATATGAGTAGCTTGAAAAGTTCTAATTTGTAAAAGAGTTTTTTGGTGAAAAAATTAGTTAAAACATTTTGTGTTAAAATGTTATGTGATATTATGTATTCTATGACACAGAAAATAGTGAATTTGGATAAAAGCTTAAGACAAAATGACCAAACTTGTTCGGAACTGTCCAGTAGCAGTTTTTCAACTACAGGTAAGCTGCCCTGTTATAGTAAAACCTAGTAACTGGACTTTCTAGTTTTTGAATTATTATCAATATTGGTATTTGGTGCATCAAATGACCTTATATTAATTTTTCTAGCCCTAATTCTGACGTAAATAACGGTTATTTTTGCATGCTGTTTACTAGTAAGTATAAAAAATTAGTACCTTTACTTCTTTAAAATATAATAAGTCAATTTACTATGTTTTAGACATTTTTTTTTTTTAGTTTTTTTATCGCGCTTTACCGAATTTCTATAGTATATCGGAGTTACTTTATTTTAATTTATTTTTCTCAGTTGAATTTTGACCACTGAATTAACTGCACGTTTACGTTCTGTCGTTTGACAAAGAATTTATTTAATTGTATTAAAATTATGGGATCTCGGTCAAGAAAAATACTGCAAATGTGCGCAGACAGGTAAGATAATTGATTAGTTGTTTTTTAATATTATATTGGTATGTAACAGGGTGTTTGTAAATAAGTGCGAAAGGTTTTAGAGGGTAGTTGACAAAGTTATTTTGTCAAAAAAAGTTTATATAAACGTACGTCTAAATATGCTTCGTTTTAAAGAAACATTGTTTATGTTTTAATTTTTTATTTATGTGCATTTTTTGAGGTGGTCCGAATATGTCTACTTGGTGACATTCGTGCGAGAATGTCACAACTTTTTTATTAAAAAAAAAATGGTGGGCCAAAGACTTTTTCCGTATTTTTTTTTAACAAAAACTACGTCAACCACCCCTAAAGTCTTGCGCAATTTTTGTTTCAAACAGCCTCTATATTATAATTATGACACATAGAATAGCTACATATATGTTTTAAGGGCACTGACTCTTGTTCAAGACTTTCCTTCAGATGACGAAAATGATAAATTGTATTCTGATATTGACCTTTGATCTTTGTCACTTCAAAGATCCAGATTATATTCCTGATGGGACACCTAAAAAAAAGATCATGCGGTTTTTTAATCTTGACGATTTATTATATGACGAAAATAATCAAAACACCAACAGAAAATCACAAAGACCCAGTCAGGAGGCTGACGTTTTGAATAATAGTCAAGAAATAGTAGAACCCATCATTAGGGCTCGAGAAAAATGTGAAAATAGACAAGACGATTCTAACGAAAAGGTAAATAAATGTTGTAGATCATTGCTAAAAAAAATTGTAGACAAAGTTATAAAATAAGTAAAAGGAAAAAGTAAAAATAAATCATTCAATAATAGTCGTAGTGAAAAACACGGCTTGCTATCTCCGTGTACTAATAAATGTAGACAAAAGTGTTATCTAAAAATCGATGAAGTTTTAAGAGAACAAATTAGGCAAAAGTTTTGGAATTTAAATTTTAAAGGAAGAAGGCTTTTCTTAGAAGCTTACATAACTCAAAATAAAATAAGGCACAGAAGTAAGGAGGCCATAAATTTTAAAAAGTTTTCTTTACGTTATCATTTACCTTTAAATCGTAATAATAATGAAACTAAACAACAAGTATGCAAGACAATGTTTTTGCACACGTTGGGTTTAAAAACTGATGGTATGATTACAAGGCATTTTAGTTAAAAAAAAAAAAAATAGTGATGACGGGCTTACCAAACTAGAGGACAAAAGAGCATTGATCGCAAGATAATTACTCAGAAGTAAAAAACAAGAAACACAAGAGTTCGTAATATCCCATATTGAGAAGTTCCATCCAGTTGTCTTGCATTACAATTTGCTGCATTCGCCTAATAGGCGCTACCTTACCCCCGAACTCAAAATAAAATATTTGTGGGCAGACTATTGTGGAATATTTGATAAAATTTCTTATGATCTTTACCGAAAAATATTTGAAAAACAAAATATTGGGTTCAGTCGCCCTTCACAGGATGAATGAATTACTTGTTTAAAGTTTAAAGGTCACCTATCAGATGAAGAAACCTGTTCTGCTTGTAATAATATAAGTACTTTTATATATTATCATACTGTATATAATTTTTGTAGTTGTTATAGTTCTCTGAACTTGGATATAATTAGGTTAAGGAATGTATTTTATTATTTAATATTATATTTTATAATGTGTTGATTCGACACTTATTTCGACGACGTAACAATTGGGTAGGTTCGTTAAAATATGTGATCGAAGAATAGATTATTCAATAAATAACTTTCGTATAATCGAGTTGATTTTTATTTGCTATTAATAATACATGGTGAAGTAAAACATCCAAAGACTAGTATCATCACATGCTGAAGATTGTGAGACATGCCTTAAAATGACACAGCACAAAACTAGATACAAAGACGTCAGAAAGGAGTATCAGTCTGATAAAGATACAAATTTGGATGATCATCAAAAGATATATAGCGTGGATATGCAGAAAGTCCTTCTGCTTCCAAAGATGTAGACCAAACAATCCTTTTTTATTTCAAGGTAGGTCACTAAAACTTTTTAGTTTATTTAGTCCATTGTTGAGTTTATCTCTTATTTTTAGGCTAGTGGTCTTCAACGAAACATTTTCTTCCTTAAAACTGGAAGAAAATATATCTGTTGTGTGGCACGAAGCTACGAGAGGAAGATCAGCTGCTAATGTAACTTCGGCTTACTATAATGTCATCAAGAATACTGACTCTCAAATTAACGACTTCATATTTTGGGCGAACAATTGTTTGGCTCAAAACAAAAATTGGACTCTTTACTCATCATTTGTTTGCTTTGTGAATGCGGAATGGGGTCCAAGGCAAATAACCATAAAATCCTTTAAACTTGGACATTCTCTTATGGCTGCTGATTCGGTTTATGGTAACATAAGTACTGAAATAAAAAAAACACCCAAATAATTATCATTTTGAGTAGTTAATAAAAATAATTGAAAAGTCATCTAAGAAGACCAGATGTCTTATTTTAAACTACTCAGATTTTTCTCATTTCAAGATGGCTGCAAACAAACGAAAAAATACTAATATTCCGTTGTTAGATTCAATTAGAATTATCCAATTTAGAAAGGGCTCAAAAATTTTCGTTTTTAAAAAGTCACTTTCCGATGAAAATTATATTGAAATATTGAGTTTTTAAAAAAAAAAAGTTTATTACTAATTTTCCTGGAAGACCGTTTTCAGTAACTCTGGGTGTAAATACTTTTAAAAAAGAAAAAATATTGCACGATGCACTAGATTTGTGTTACATTTCAGAACTTTGACTGCATTTATGAATTTTAACCATAAAAAAACTTTTCCTTTAAGAATATTTGTTTTATTTCCTATGTTATGAGGAACATTTTTGTACTTTCGTTAAAGTTTGTAATAAATAAAATGATAAAATTTTTTCTTATTTCTGTTTTCATTTTAGTAAATAGACATGCTATTTTTTTCTATTTTAATTATTAAACTATTATAAGTTATTATTATAATTATTATATGTTTATGTTTCTAAATCTGTTTAAAATAAAGTAGGTTGAGTTACTTAATTTATTTTAACCTGTTAATTTAAAAAACTTTTTGTAAAACCTAGCAAGTATTGTTACTTTTTTTTTTAACAATACCGGTGAATGAATTTTATGAGCTAATACTTCATCAAAATATAATAACTTTAGTTACTATATTTTAAAATAGTAAATTTTATTTTCTCTTATTTTCATTAATTTTAGACAAAGTTTAGATTCATATTAAGATTTAGCATACGAAAAAACCTTCAATACCCGTTTTAAATTTTTAATAAATAGTAATATGACGAAAAGGTAAACATAAATTAATAAAATCCATTTTCTAAAAAAAATCAAAAATTACTTTAACAAAAAATACATTTCTACCACCTTTAGTGACCTAAAATTATGAAAAGACGAGAGACTAAACTAATACCCATTCGAGGTTTAGCAGTTGGTATAACTAAAGTTGGTAATTTTTTTTATTTAACGAAATATGATGGATATCCTACCTACATTGAAATTGCGTCGTGCTACTTGTAAAAATTTAATTTCGTAGAACTCACCAAATCCTTGGAAATATTCTGACAATATTGACATCTTTAGATTCTTACCTGTAACAAAATAAAAGTAATTAAAGAATAAACATTAAAAAATATGAAAATTAATTTACAAAAAATATTTCTTCATATTGAGTTTTATTGTATGAGATTTCAAAATTAACTTGTAAAAAATTAAATACAAATTTATTACGATAGTTGACGAAAAATATAAAATTTAATTGTCATTAGTTATAAATAAAATCATTAAAACTTGATTGACTTTCACCATTTAATAATGTGTGATGACGAGTCACCAGAAGGTATGGCGGTTCTCATAACAATCTTCATAAATATAGAACAATCTAATGTTGACTTGACATATAAATTTTATTATTTGTCTTGCCTTTTATTGACTAATTAAAATATCTACTTTTTTAAGTTAATTAGATACGATTGTAAGAGAATAAGGCAAAATGAATAAAAATTAGGCAATTTATTTTACTTAAAAATTAGTAGTAAAAAATATTTTTCTACGCTCATCTCAGTAAACTTTTAAAATCGCACTATCAACATTCCTTGTAAATGACATTTAACAATAACATACACGAAATGAAATCTCATAACATACACGTGCGTTTTGATAAAAAAAATTAAATTTCTTAGTTTATCAACTTGCAATCAAATTTTTATTTACGTACGACTCTATTTGGTCTATTTACATAAATTTAGTGATTTGAAAAACATAAAAACTTTTAGCATTAGCGAGATTCATTTTGAATTAAAAAAGTGATGCCCCTAAATATCGGCAACACATTATGAAATTTTTTCAAAAATACCTAAGTCGCGTTTTCTTCTATGGACATAAAAGTCTTGCCATTTATATTGTCAATTTTTGTAACAAAATATTATTGTATTCGAAAATTTTCTCAACTTTACCTACGAATATGTCTGTTAGTAGTGAAATTGATGAAATTATGAGCACCCCACCGGAGATTTTAGAAAAAGGTCAAGCTGCCACACAAAATTTGTTACCGCTAAAATCCAAAGAAAGGTACGAAATTAGCTATCGAAAAATTATAGATTGACAGGCGATAGAAGCAATTATTATGTGCTTTATTTAATTGAGAATATAAGTAAGCGTAGAAAAAGTATAGTACGTTACACGAGTTGTAAGTCCATTAGGCACTCGTGAAATTTACGCACTCGCCGCTGCGATGTTTATAGATGATATGAAAACACTTTTTCCATATTATAATCAGTTATATACCGATGTTTCAAAAATAAAATCGCAAGTGCATATCGCAAATCTTTAAGAGAATATATGAACGTCTGGGCAAAGTTGTAACGGTTGGAACCGTTATTTCATTATTTCGACACAATCACCTCTTAGTCAAATGTCATTTGTCGTTTATGCCTTGTGTCTAAAGTTTTCATTTTCATTTCATTTGAATGGATCAAATAGATCACATTTACAAGATATTATGCTTTACTATATATATAAATATATTAAATAAGATTTTTCCTTTTCAAATTAACTATAGTCTCTGTGAAATTATTCATTTAGAAATTTGAAATTATTCATTTAATGGTTGAAGCATTTTATTTAAATCCTTTTCAAATTTCTTATTTCATATCTTAACATTTTAACCCTTTTTTAGCTGATGGCCATATCTAGACTATTTTGATCGCATCTATAGACAGTTCGAGTTCAAGTTCGAATATTGAAGATTATTCACACGTTTCATCACTAGACGTTTTATCCCAAGTCAGTTGAGTTTGAATACCATAAATCTTGAAGATCATTCACGGTGCAGAAGTATGCAAAATTACGAATAAGGATTTCGAATCCTTTGTGGAAGTTGCCTAACGAAATACCATGATATAACCTAGATTTACATTCCGTATATTACCTAACTTACCAAAAGATAAGTGCATACTCAATAAATCGTTTTATATTTGAATTTAGTACAACTTATGTAAATTAAAATGTGATAACTCTCTTACCTAAAGCATGGTTTAAGTATTATTTGTTAGTGGTTAGTGATTTTTTATATTTTTATCACTAATCTAGAGTCAAGTGTAGTAAGCTTTAAATATAGTGGTGCCCAACTCCTTTTTCAAAGTTATTCGAGTTATTTAAAAACCTAAGCCACGCCCTATAAATTGAGCTCAAACACATATAACAAGTCGATAGAATAACTAGATATCACGTTACAAAGCCTATGATCGTAAGCAATTGGAAGAAGGATTACCAAAATTCAACGAAAAGCCAGTTTTATAAAAGTATTTAACCGGATATCCCCAGTAAACCCTGGTTCCAAAAATTTGAATTAGATAAGGTAGTGATATCGAAAATTTGTAGACTAAGATTCAATCATACATTAGTTGAGTCATATTTATTTAAAATTGCGAAGAGGAAGGAAATGCAGAACATAACTTTTTAAGATGTTTATTAATTCAAGATTATGTTAAAGAGCTAAATAACTTTATTTATAATAAGAATAATGAAACAGTGGTTCCCTATAATTTAACACAATTAATTTGCTTAAATAATTTTGAATTATACAAAAAATTAAACTCGCGTATATGTAAAATAGGACTTAAGATTTAAATAGATAAGTATTGACACATAAAAATATATCCATATATGTATGTCCATATTGTTCATCCCTATTGTGCAGCCCAAACAATTCGTGGTCCTCTTGTTTGTTGTAGTCGCTCTGATCGACCCCTGAGTGCAAAGTGTCCCTGTCAAAAAAAAAAAAAACAAAAAAAAACAAAAAAAAAATAGAAAAAATAAAAAAAAACAAAAAATATATATTTTGTAATTAAAAGTAAATATAAACGGTGTATATAGTAGATCAATTAAAAAAAATGCATTTAACACAAAGCATGTATCCTTGATCAAAATGTTAGGCTGGCGAATGGACTTAGTATCGGTAGCCAAGGGAAACCTAAATCTAATCACACACACCACATCGGTTTAAAGCGATTAACCGGTAATTTTCAGTATTTATTTTTGGTTACTTTCTATGACGTCATATTTAAGCCCTTTAAAACGTCATTAATTATAATCGATAAATACCTGAGTCCGAACGTGAGTTATTAGTGATAAGCGGCATGCAGTTAGTGTTTTTTGGTTAGATTATAAAACTCGCTCAGTTAAATTTGGAAGTTACATTAGCTGTTACAATTTTAAGTCATACGTAAGTTATCAAATGTTTCTGATAGCATGTGACATAACTTGTTAAACTATTCCTTTTTACTATTCCAGTCTTCAAATATAATTCTTTTTTGCAACATATCAACATTACACTATTTTATTTCGGCTAGTTTATTAAAATCTATATCCTTACAAACAAGGTAGCGAATTAAATTTGTCGTAAATAAGGAGCATCCGAGGGAAAAACAAATAAATACAAATCAATTTTCTTTAATTTCCACTTTAGAGTTTATAGAAATTAACCTAAAAATTGAATGTCAAAGTTTCATGTCATTCCTTAAAAACAATTTAACATTAATGGGTTACAATAACCGGTTATCTTTCTAGGGCTTTAGTCACGTTATTTCAAGGTTAACCAAGGGTATAACCAAAGTGTTTTCTAGTTCATCGCTTTAAAAGGGTTATTGTGAACTCATTTTCTGATAATGTGCTTTTGGCATACTTTGGGGAACTCATGGAACAATTCAAACCTTCATCATTATGAGCAATATTTTCTATTTTAAGAATCGTCATTTCCAATAAAAATTAAGTGAATATTGAAATGTGCTCAAAATTAAAAGCATGCCTCGAGAGGCAATCGAATGGTTTTAAAAGAAGAATTTTTTTGATGAAATAAGTAAATTTTTAAATTTAAATTTACAATATTTATTAACAAAGTTTTGTATCTAAAGCAATTTATCTTTAGTTAAAATAGTATTTGCATTTGCAATTTAAAATAGTTTAATTAAAAATATTTAACAATAAAATATATTTTAAAAGTTTTCTCGTTATTATAAATGTATGCTTGTGGTTGTAGATAAAGTATGGTACATTACTCTAGTTGTAAGAGCAATGACATGCTCGTAGAATTACTAAACTCGCCGCTATCGCGGCTCGTGCCCATCTTTTCTTCTCGCGTGTAATTAGCTTCTTACTACTCTTGTTATGTAATATACTATTTATAAGTTGTTCTAGTTCTATTTGTGTGCTAAATATCCATTATTTTTACGGAAAATTATACAACATATTTAACTCGTGCGTACCAAAATTTTCCATACCTTCTAAAACAAAATATCCGCCATGGTCTGATGGTAATATCATTCGAAATATTTAAAAGAAAAGGACAAAATTGGCGTATATATAAATCTGATAATGATATTTTAGCTTTCGATGAATTTGAAAGATTATAAACAATTTATTAGAAAATCTGAAGATGAAATCATCCAATCCCGACAAATTTTGGTCATTTATGTCAAATAAAACACACTCGACTCATTTGCCTAGCAGAATGCGCTACAATAAAAATTACTTTGAGAATCCTACTGAAATTATTAACAGATTTGCTGACCTTTTTTGTAAATGTTACACTGATTCTATTAAGCCAAATTCCGATGTTAATCTATTAAATGTATCAAATTTAAACCTAAATTCCTTTACCGAAGATGAAGTTAGAAATACGTTAAAATCAATGAAATCTTAAATGACTATGGGGCCAGATAATATTCCATCCTTTGTTTTGAAAGACTGCATAGGCACCGAATCCCCGGGGCTCTGGGTGCGCAAGCACCCACAGCAGTTTTAAACAGGGTAAACATAGCACAACGAGAACAGAAAGTGTCAATAAGTAAGATGCCTCAATAAAATATTATCGTTCGGAGCTGTAATTTTTTTGATAAAAAAGGTCGGCGTGACTTGTCATAGACAACGCGACTTAAGGGTTTATTATTCTTGGTGTATAAAACCCTATGACGTCAAAAAAGACAGATTAATAACGGTCTAAAATTATCAAGACAAGATCTTTGTACATATGCTATTGAGCAAATGCTTGAGGGGAAACGGGAGAACATTTGAAAGTTGCTCCCGATCAAGCACCGCTAGAAGCACCATTTAGAATTAGAAACAGCTCTCTAGTATTGCTGGCGAGAGACCAAACAGGTCATCTACTAAAAAACGCTTGGACTCGTCAATTTTGTTTTTTAGGAAAAAACATTATTTTGGCAGTTTCACTCCTTGAGCGGACACCCACACCAGTTATATCTTAAATGGAAAGATTGGTCGAATGATATGTTATTTTGAAGGTATTTTCCCGAGATAATAACCCTCGAGTTTTATATCGCTTATACAGTGGCTCACCAAAAGTACAAAAACGGTTTAACATAATTAGTACATTGTTATTAAAAAAAAGGAATTTTTGTAACAATTCTACTTTTATTCCTGTGGCTTTCAATCATTGTTATCAGATGACATTCTTTGGTCGCCGTAAAGTAGTAAGGTTTAGTTATAGAGTCGGTATAATAGTGACATATCAGTGATAATGGTTTACTCTATTGCTGAGAGGGTGCAAATAATTTCACTTTTTTTGCGAACAATGAATGTGCTAATACAATTGCCTAACTGTTTAACAATCAACATTAAAATCAAAAATACATTTTAAAAAACGGGATCAGTAGCTAACAAATAACGTGAACTGAAAAATGCTGCAGTAAATGAAGCAACAGGGGTGGCGGATTCTAGGACATGTTTAATAACCCATATTAAGTACAATACAGTTGGCGATAACATCTGGTATTAAGAGACATAGCATTCAATAGATATTGAAAAAATACATCTGGTAAAAGAACTTAACGAAGACGTTTTTGATAGGCGAATACAATTCTGTGACTGAATAGCAATTTCTCTTCAACGTGTGTTATTTAGACAATGCACTTTTTTCCTAAATAATAATACTCTCCCTAATTCACCCCCTTACAAGTGAATTTTAACCCCAAAATCTAAGCTTGTGCGGGGAAAGAGACGGCTATTATTAATATTTGCCGTGGCGCTCCGGGGCGACTTAAAGATGATTAATGGTGCCATTTGACTCACAGGTGAGGAAAACCCGGAAAACCTCACCCACCATCTTTGAGACGGCAATGCATGGCGATTTTATAATTTGCATGTCATGTCAATCTATTAATACGGCACACATCAAATCCTATACCAAATCATGCAATTTAATTAAAAATCCACATGGTCTGGCGTAGGATTCTAAACCCGTCTGTCTTTGACCAGAAACTTGCTATAGATGAATATAAGCGCGTCAAACCGCTACACCACCACCGACCCGATGGTACGGTAAATCGTCACAACTGTTATTATTGGGCCGATTCAAATCCCAGAATATTTCATGAGTGCATATGCAACATATGGAAAAACTGAATGTTTGGGCTGGCATTTTTGGTAACCGTAAATGGGCCCCTTTTTTTTTATCAGAAACTTTAACCGCCAAAATGTATCTGGATTTATTAGAAAACGCTATTTATTCAGCTTTACTAGAGTTGATTTGAGAATGACGATCAGTACATAGCAAACAACTTAATTTTCCAGCATGACGTTGCGCCACTGTTCGTCAGTATTTAGATCAAACGTTTCCAGTTTCCAGGATCGGAAAAAGAGGAAGTATTGAGTGGTCCCCACAGTCTCCGGATGTAAGCCCGTTGGATTTTTTTATGGGGCTACTTAAAAACTAAAATTTATGCCACCCAGCTGACATCACTAGAAAATCTGCGACAACGGATAATTGATGAATGTCATCAAATCATCCCATAGCTGCTTCAAAATGTCGGAGAGTATTTTGAGCAAAACCTCTATTATTGCATGGAAGCCAAGATTCAGCATTTCTAGCATTTACTTGAGTAACTGGTAATCTTTTACAGAAAATAAAATCGTTAAAAGATCATGGCTGGGAAGACAGTAGCGATTTAAAACTCGGGGGTAATAATGTAAAAATACTTTCAAAATACCAGTGATGGCTGTACAGACCACATAGGGTTGCCAGAGATCCCGTTTTAGGTGGGAGCCTCCAGCCAATTGGACAGTTGACAATACCTTTTTTTTTACAAGAAAATTTTTATAAAATCAACTTTAAAATAGCTTTTTAAAAAACCGGTGGTGCCTTTAAGTAAGGTGTGAAGGATGGGGGGGATAGCTCCCATTTTCCGCATAGAAGTCGGGCACCCAAAGCAATTTTTGAATTCCAGCGCCTATGAAAGACTGCGCTTCAATTCTCGTCCATCCCTTAAAAGTTCTCTTAAATATTTATCTCAAATTTTGTTCTATCCCATATATTTGGAAATGCTCTAAGGTCTGCCCGGTATTTAAAAAGGGTGATAAATCAGACATTGCATAATATCGTCCAATTTCAATAATTAGTAATTTGTGTAAAGTGTTTGAGATGTTACTTCAAAACAAGATTTATCATCACGTTAGTAATATGATATCAACAGAACAACATGGATTCATGAAAGGCCGTTTCTCCGTTACCAATCTTATAGCTGCATTGCAGAAAATATCGACAAGAGAATCCAGACGGACACACCGACTTTTCCAAAGGGTTCGATCGGCTTGATCATGGTATCATATTAAATAAACTTTCATGCTGTGGTTTTTCCCAATCACTGTTAAACAGAAAGCAATATGTTCAGATTAACGGTTTCTAGTCGATTTAATACCTAGCGACTTCTGGTGTTCCGCAAGGTTCTAATTTAGGTCCTTTGTTATTTAACATATTTACGAGGATGGGATGAAAAGTTTCCGGCCAACCTATAGTAGACCCGATTTGCTTTCCTGTTCCAACGAGTGTGTGTAGCCTTGCTTGTCGTCGGTATACGCTCAAAGTTTAAAGTGCGCCACTTTTAAAACACGGAAAAAAAACGAGATAAGAGCGGTGAAAATAATATTTCCATATCAAAGGATTATCGCTGACGGAAATAAAAACTAAACTAGATGCTACACTAGGGGAATTTGCTCCTTCATTTACCACAGTTAAAACCTGGGTAGCGGACTTTAAACGTGGTCGTACTAGCACTGATGATGCTTCGCGTTCTGACAGGCCAAAAACGGCAACTTCTGAAGAAATGGTGCAAACCGTTCACAAAATAATTCTAAAAGATCGCAAATTAAACTTGGAAGAGGTAGCTGAGGATGTGGGCATATCAAAGAGCGAGTTCACTATATTTTGTGTGAAGTTTTAAGTATGAGAAAGCTATCCGCCCAAAGGGTGCCGCGTTTTCTCACGTCAGATCAGAAGCTCACGCGGCTAAACATTTCAGAAGAGAATTTGGTACTATTTAGACGTGACGTATATTTATTACGGTTGATGAAACGTGGGTTTATCATTACACCCCTGAAAATAAACAACAGTCCAAACAGTGGACGGCAAAGAACGAACCAGTTCTAAAGAAGGCAAAGGCAGTACCATCTGCTGGAAAGGTTATGGCAACGGTCTTTTAAGATGCTAAAGGGATACTCTTAATAGATTATCTCGAAAAGGGAAGAACAATAAACTCCGAGTACTACAGCGACTTACTTGACCAGCTTAAGCAGAATATAAGCGAAAAACGCCCTGGTTTGGCAAAAAAGAAAATTCTGTTTTATCAAGACAATGCACTTGTCACAAGTCCGTTTTTGTAATGGCTAAAATTCATCAGCTAGGCTTTGAACTGTTAAACCATTCTCCGTATTCGCCATACCTAGCCCCGTCAAACTTTTATTTGTTTCCAAACCTAAAAAAAATTCTTGCTGGCAAAAAGTTTTCCACGAATTTAGAAGTAATTGCAGCCACAAACGCCTATTTTGACGAGTTGGATAAATCAGACTACAGTGACGGTATTAAATCGCTTGAACATCGTTGGGTCAAATGTATTACCCTACAAGAAAAATAAATTATTATTCAGTCACTATTGTGTTGCGTTCTATACGCCGATGATTTAAAGTTATTATGTCGTGTCAAAACGGTTGAGGACTGTGAAAAGCTCTCACATAATCTGCGACGTGTTGAGGAGTGGTGTCTCAATACCAACCTTCCTCTTAACTCCTCTAAATGTTTTGTAATACCTTAAATCAATTCCCTTTCACTTTTAACTATAGCGTTAACAACACGATTTTTCAAAGACCGGTTACCATCACAGATCTTGGAATTACATTTGATCCCACTTTATTAATAAACAACCATATAGAATCAATAGTATTAGCATCGTACAAAATGTATGGATTTATCGTTCGTAACAGTCGTGATTTTAAGGAACCGAAGACACTTAAATTATTGTATTATTCATTTATCAGATCTAAACTTGAATATGCCTCAGTTGTGTGGAGCCCATTCTATTAATTACACATTGATAGAACTAAAGCAGTCCAACGGAGAATACTAAAACTTTTAAGTTTTAAACAAGATGTAGTTTATCCTCCTATAGGTACACCTTATCATGATCTGCTACTTTGAAGTCTTGATACAAAGCGCAAATATTATTCTGTGGTATTGCTATTTAAGACAGTTCATTTTAAAGTCGATTTTTCATATTTGATTCATAGTCTTAATTTTTCAGTTCCTCGAATAGCTTCCAGGAACACCCGTACATTTTACTTGGATACAACCAGAACACTATGAGTAATAATTATGAATTAGTAAGTTGCCAGCTTAGCTTGATTTGTTTTATAGTTCAATTCATAATATTAGGTGATATTTCTATAATAATGTTCTCTGAAATCTTTAGTTTTGCATGTATTCATGAAATACTAGAAACATAATTCTCTTAGCTTTTTTATCACCTGCTGTTCCATCAATTAGTATATTATTTCTAAATTAATTGTATTTATATTGTTACGGTTGTAAATTGTCTTCATATTTTGAAAATACCATTTAATTATTTGGATATTCGTAAGAAACCGTCTAAGTCTATGTCTTTCGTGGGGTATATAGAATAAAATATATTACAATTTAATATTGAACAACTGATTGTTTCGCAGTACATCAAAATCTTTGCTACGTTGCCAAATGTCCATTGTAAATTAATCAACAAGCTTTGGCAAAATCCTGCTTTACTTCGTGAAGACTTTATGTGAAAATTCTTTTTAAATAGCGACATTGTATTAATTTAGAATATTTTCATTAATAAGTTGTTAGATATGGTACAATTGGTATAGTATTTATTCGCTATATTGAAGTTTAACCGATTGTCTTGGCTCTGACGTCATTAACCCTACAATGCGCATTTTTCTTTTTTTTATCAAAAAAATATTTTTCTTATGTAGTTTTTACCTAAGAACATGGGAAAAATAATTAAAAAAATCCACTTAATTTTTTTTAATTTATATTTAAAAAAATGTATATGAATCAGATCTGCTACATCGTCTATTTGTGGTACATGAAATTAAAGTGCTCTATTCCGTGTGGAATTTGACAAAACAATTGTTATTTTTGTTAAGGCATAAGTGTACACCACATTTTGAACATTTAATAAAAGAAAACGATTTGCATTGTGGAAATTTGCATCGTTGCCTTGTTTCATCTTGAATTGGCCAATGACTGACAGAATCTTGTCGCACATCTTTTGGTGGAATATATGCAGTGGTTACAGATCGCTTCTTTTTTGCTTGTATGTTCTTTTCGAGGTCACTTGGTCTTCCTCTTTTACTAGTACTTGAATTTCCTTGATTGCATAAACAATATGCAATATCAGCACGAAATTTTGCAAGAGGTAAATATTTTACCACGCGACTTTTGTACATTTTTCTATACAATAACCAGGAATTTATAATTGTCATGTCGAGTAGGTGGTAAAATAATCGCATATACCATTTTCTAGTACGCATTTTTATTTTATGGCGTCCTATCAATCCATCCAGTAAGTCGACACCACCCATGTGACGGTTATATTCCTTGACCAGATTGGGGCATGGGACATCAACAAATTTCTTTTCTTTTTTATCGAATCGCTTTACTTGTGAAAATGGCAACTCTCCAGTAAAGGACGATATAAGCGTCACTATTTTATTATCCTTCCAAACAACTGATGAAATTTCTTTACCTTCAATATCGGCTACAAATTCGTAGGAAGTTCCACGTTTCTCTTTTGCCATGTCTTTCTCGCTGGGCAGTTTGCAATTAGGGATCCTTGATCGCCTTACAGTTCCAAGGCAAAGTATTCCACAATTGGCTAAGTGGACAGCTAAGGGTATTGAAGTATAAAAATTATCAAAATATATTCTATAATTCTGATTGTGTGGCACATTTCTACATAATCGAATGACGACGTTAGCACTTGATCCCAAATCGGGCTCTTCTGGTTGTCTGTACTTGGGATTATTTTCATCTCCGGTAAAAATTTCAAATTTATAAGAAAATCCATCAGTTCCACAAAACACGTAAAGTTTGTAGCCCCATTTATGCGGCTTCGCTGGTAAATATTGTTTTATATAATGCCTGCCCTTTGTTGCGCATAATTGTTCATCCACACAAAGATATTGCTGTAGGGGAACAGATTGAAACCTATCGTTTAACTTATTTATAACTGGCCGTAATTTATGTAACCGGTCATGATCAATATGATCTCTTGGTTTCAAATTTGAATTATGGTTGAAATGTAGATAACGCCTGATTTTCACAAATTGGTTATAACTCATGGTTTCCTTGATTTTGTCGAACCCAAGTGCAGGAGACCAATAGTTTCTTACATCAGGCATATGTACCAAAGACATATATATACAAATTCCAAGGAACTGGTGGAGTTCCACTTCACTTATATTGGCAAGTTTACTTGGATCCTTTTCTACAGAAAAATAATTTGTTTCGTCTACTATTATCGATATGAGCTCGTTATCAAAAAAATAATTGAAGAAAGCTAAAGGAGTGCATAGATTTTCAATATCAGGTGAAAAAGTATTGATTCCCCGGAAATTTAAAGCATCATCACCGATAATCAAATTTTTTTTTCGCCATAAAATATTTCCATACCTTTTTTTCAACTCTTTAGCTTCTTTTTTAGGATCCCTTGTAATATCTTTCCTCGTATTCTGCTGCACATCCCTCTCTTCAGTTATCTCAATGTTTTCTTTTTCCTCCTCTTCATCTTTTTTACTCCCCTGACTATCTTCTTTACTCCCCTGACCATCTTTCTCATCCCCTTGACCAGCTTCTTCACCATCTCTGATATTTGCATCGATATCAGTTGTTGATATCAGTAATCCATCTTCGAATTCAATGGGCATGCTCAGTATATCATCTCTGATTTCATTATTAAAATATAATTCCTCATCATCACTCACTTCCTCGTTATCAAAATCATCTTCACTCTCTGATAGATGTGCAATTGCGTCTTCTAAATCACGATCTGTTAGTGAATTTGGACGCCATTTAGCCATATTCGCAATTATTTTACCTAAAATTAAAATTACCCACTTAAACACAATGTATCTGATATGATACAACAAATTTAAAGGCTTAGCCTTTAGAGAAATACGGTAGTTCTTGAAAGAATACAAGTATAAATATTTATAGTTACCTTATTTTAAACGATTTTTTTATACTTTGTTTATTTTTTTGTATTATAAACAGATATTCTTAACACTTTCTACCACGTGGTTTTTACACAGACCTTGTACAGTATGCACACAACAATAAACATAACCACACACTCGGCATAGGCGTTAAATAATGCGCACCAATATATTTACCGCGCATATAGAGGTGTATCATCTTGTCTACAAATGTTGGTAAAGGAAAGTTTTGAAATCTGAATTAAGTAAAGCGAAATAATGTTAGTTGTATCAGATCGTCTACAATGCGCATTGTAGGGTTAAGTATATATGTGAACTGTATAATTTGGCAACATTGTCTTTTGTTTTGAAGAGAGTCATTATCTTTTGTAAAAGTTTTGAAGGTAGAACCACAATATATCCCCTATAGTAATGTAACTGGGATTCAAGAAATGGCTTTGAGTTACGCTGCGGCCAGACACAGGTCCCGTGGCGCTAGTATCGTTATTGATTTTTTGACATCGGCACGTTCATTGGTTGACGACGAATTCAAAACAATCTGATCGGAGCGTTACTCACTCCCACTCCTTCTCTTTGTTTAGATACTTATAAAAGAAGGAGATACCAGTTAATAATTCCTATTTCGAATCATCTTTCATTCTTTAGCGTTGAGTTTTTATAAGTGAAGCGTGAAGTGTCAGTGTTGACAAGTGATAATTATTAGATATTTTTTGTGCTACGAAATTCTTGCGATTTAATTAATAATAATTTTGTTTCAGCGATATTTATTGTTATTGTGCTTTGTGTTATTGTATTGTTTTATTGCTGTATTAATTGCTTACATTTAATATGGAAAACAAACATACAACAAACTGTATCAGTGTTCATTTTCTTTTAATATAGGTGCCAATTTTGACATAAGCTTTTAATAATTTTTCATATTCTTTAATTAATAACCTCTAATATTCTAATTTTATGAAGATCTTATTCTTTCTTATGGGCACGATTCAAGGAGGCAGTCCTATGGCTGTCATCCAAGGGTATCCACCCTAAATAATAATTTTCCAGTGGGAACACCCTTTTAAATTCAAGTATAATAATTTACTGTTTCAGTTTTTCTCCTTTTTTGAAGTAGGTGTACGTTAATACACATTTTTATTTCATTTGTTGATTTTAGCATGTATATAAAGTATCGGCTATTGAACACTTTTCAATACGCTTTGCTAGCATTGAAGCGAAAACTAAAGAGTTAGCATTAGTGCGATCAGGAAACGAATAATATGAATGTTGCCTTGTGTACTGTGTAATATGAACAGGCACATGGCGAGATACATCCCCACGCAGCTGGCTGGCTACGTTCATAGTATTCCATTCCTGCTTGCACTAATGCTAACTCTTTGTAGTTTTTACAAAACATTCGATATCCGACACTGTATATCACAAACATCTCTTAATAACTAACGAATGATTTAATTTAATATAGTGTTTCCTTTTTTTTTCAGTAAAATGGAAATGGAAAGAGTTATCCTCGACTTTAAAATAAATTAAATAAGTTTTATAATTTTTCAAATAAAATACTTTATACAATTTTTTTTTACCAGAGCCAATTTTTTGTCCAGATCTAACCTCTATAGGTAAAAATAAGTGATTCAGGTAAAATTGAAAAGTATATTAAATGTTCTTTTAAATGTGTTGTTAATCCAAACGCTGCTTTTATTGTAATAGCTAAAAATAAATAAAATCGTATTATTTTTAGCAATCAGAATAAAAATAGCGCCCGAATTTACAGCTCGTTTAATGGAACATGCAATATACTTCTCAATTATTATTGCCGAATGAATATATTTCAAAATTCCCGCCATTCCGCGGCTGAAAATTTACAATTTTGGCGGGAAATTTAAATTTCGCCTTAAAATTATATTTGCATTTACCGCCATATCGAGTTAGTTGAGCGGCCAGACACAGACGCATTCTTGCGCTGCAAACTTAGTGCCAACTCTTTAACAAGTGAGATGCACTACTATAGGGGATATATTGTGGGTAGAACGCCGTAAAATGGTGGATATGTTCCTTTAAATTTTGAAATATAATAATTTTTCTGATTAATCCCAGTTAATTTTGTGTTCTGGTCATTAAATTGTGTACCTTCAGTGTTCTCTCCTTGCGAACAAGGATATATTTTTGGAGAAATTGAGCACTGTTGTTTGCTATAACCTCTCGTGGACATCGCCAATAGTCTGGGACTGTCGTGGTTGGATTTTGTAATTTCGAACCCCTTCAGCATAGTAGGGTATGTACTAATAATCATTATATATTTTGTAAGGTTCGTCACAAGAGATTATTCTAATTTTAATTTAATAAATTTTAATGGTATTTCGAGGTTAAAAAGCCGGTTATATTTTCTAATATTTAATTTTGTTATATACAGGGTTTTCTGGTATACTAGTCGGCTCTTTCATCAACTCACTTTTGGGGTTTACTCTTTTTGTTGAGGATTTAACCTGGGACGTTGTTAGTCGCTGTGTTTGAAGGGTACAAGCACCAGAACTTTAATGCAGATACGTATACATATTTTTATTTATCAATTTAATGAACTGCTTTTTGCTTGCTCGTGTAGTGTTAAACTGTAGTTGCTTATTGGACTTAAATTAATTTGGAAACGCTATCATTCCAATGTAAAATCGCCCTATATTATGTAAAATTGCTATGTATTTATTGTTCGCTTTTCCTTTAAACTATAGTGCTTAATGACTTAAATTAATAGAGTGCTATACTTTTAATGTAAAATTGCTATATATATATATATTTGTAATAGCTACATATTTATTATACACTTTGTGGTTGTTATTGGCTTTAATTTGAGAGCACAATATTTCATTTATACTTATTTGTCGAAATCTATCACCCTTACCGACTCGAGTTAAGCCGCCAAGGCCCAATTAAGGCTTTACAACAACCCTTTAAAATAAAGGGGCGTTTTAATATATTCTTGTACTCTTACTCTGTAATTGGGTCTTGACCTGTTAAGTAATGTAATAATAAATAAAATAAAATAATAATAAATAAAAATTACAATAAATATATTGATTCAAGAAATCGTATATTATCAAATCCTAAAATAGTTATTATTTTTTTTACGGGATAAAGCACATGGTACTGACTACTTGTATTTATGTGAAACAATCGTATTATACCGTTTTTCTTAATGGTCATAAATGAATGATTACCGGTTATAACTCCCTATTTGACTGTAAATCGGTATGCGTTTACGTACATTCGCAACTACAATGAAATTTCGAATAGCCATTAGGTATGTCCAGAGGCAAAAACTTCTTGATTTATATGCTGCATTCGATTTGTTGGGCGAGGGCAAACCGATAGTGACCCATAAATCGACTACTGTTGCCAACAACAATGTACCCCGCCGTAGAAATACCGGCTATCTACACGAGCATACCGTAAGAACTTTCGGCCCTTAGTGAATATAGAAAGGTAAATAAGAACTAAAAACTTTCGTTCAATAATATATGTGCCATTAAAAATTTAAATTTCCATTTTAGGTTTCAGGGTATGGATAGTTTGGAAAACTAATGAAATACAAGCTCTTGTATTAATAGGGAGACGACAGATGGTATTACTAGTTTATATGATTAACGTTATAATTGTCTATATATGGTTAAATGTTTTTAATTGCCGTTTTTCTACTGCAAGCATTTTCTGTCGTCTAATCATTCTCTGTCATCTGGTTTTGCTATTATCAACGTATGGAAATTCCTACACTGAAAGTAGAAAACCGGACAACAAAAAATGATTGCAAAGGATTTTTTTTTTTGTTATAGATGCCTAGAAACAAATTAATTCATTGCTATTAAAAAACGAAAAACTACATCGACAAGAATAGTAGTTATAAAGATATAAAGATATATATTTAAGGTTTATAAGACAAAATAACTAAACAAAATAACTAGTTTGTAAAATAATTTATGAATTTACTGATTTATAAAATAAAATAAATATGAAAAAAAAATATTAGCCAGCTGCGAATCGATCCCCGGCTTTTCGCGTGAAAGGCAAACACTCTGTCCATGCGTCTACGGTCTACGGCCACTTTTACATTTCTGCTATTAATACCCGTAATTAAAATAGTTTCATAGAGTTTAATTAAAATTTAATTTTTTTTAAAACTATGGTTCAAATAAAAACTACACAAAAGTAACTCATTTTAATGTATATTTAATTTCAATAATTAAAAAATAAACTGACAGTTTAACTTATTTAAAAGTTTAAAAATAATAGTAGATGGGTGTCCAAAATATAAACTGTGATTGGTGGATTTCATTTTTTTGAAGTGTTCTCACTACCTAGAATGAATATAAAATATATTAGTTCAGTTGATCGCAATGACATACTTTTTCGTTTTGTAGTCTGTGCGTAGATAAGCTAATATACATCTGGGTGAAGAAAAATATTATTTTGGATTTGACAGGTTTCACGACAGCTCCCACCACCGAGTCATAGTCCTTCACTTAGTTGCTGACCGGATTAAGAGATCACTGGACAATAAGGAGTGTTTTGTGTGTTTTTATAGATAAAACCACCTTCCCCAAGATAATACACTCACCAACCAATAGTAATATTCCACTGATTGCTAGTGGATGCACACATAACATGCTCTCAAAGAAAACATAAATATAGAAGATGTGAATATAAATGGCTTGGTTGGGAACGAATGTTCAAAGGGAGGGGTGATATTACCTCTACTGTGGAACATGGTCCTCGATACTCTCATCAGCTGCATCTAAAATGACAGTCACTACACAATAGGGTATGCAAATGACTTGGTGATTCTGCAAATAAGCAATTTTGCTTCAAAAGAATGCAATAGCTCTCAAGTAGCTTTGTAAGGACCAATTACTGTCTATCAAGAAGAGAAAAATGGTCTTTTTCAAAAGCAAAATGATAAAAATGGTAATAAAACTTTCAGAACTCTTAAACACAAAACTAAACATTGCAAGAGAGGTAAAGTACCTAGGTCTCACCTTTGACAGAAAGTTAACATGGAATTCACATTTAGAAAACAGAGTCAAAAAAGCACATATTGCTTAATAAAAATACCGCCGAACCGTAAGACGCACTTGGGGATTCTTACCCAAAATCGACGCATCATAAGACCTACTTTAACATACGTTACACTGGTCTGGCTACCAAAAACCCAAAAATAGGCAGCTATCCGCAAACTAGAACAAATTCAATGAAAATCATGTCTCAATATAACAGGAGTAATGAAAATTACACCGACCACAGCCATGGTTTGATTCCCCTTAATATTTCCTTCAATGAGGTTGCTCTGATAACATAATACGCAACCAAAAGTTGTAAAAAAAAACGTGATTATTTTATTAAATTTTCCACAACTAAAACATCAACGTTGAATTTTTAATCAATAATGATTTTTATACCATAGAACGTTAAATTTAGGTTGAAAAAACAAGTGTGTGCTTAATTGGGAAGCAATAGTGTCAGTGTAGTTCAAATAGAGCTCACGGAGATTCTTATAGCAGCAGAAGAAATCATCTGAAACAATATCACTCGAAGGAACATGTTCAATGATACAGATAACAGATAAGCACTACTCACTCTGAACAGACCACGAATTTACTCAGAGTTAGTATTAGAATATGACGAAGTATCCGTTAATAATGTGAATAGCCTAAGATGGATCAAATGTCTCGCTACATCATGATTTACTGGCCAAGAAGGCAGCCAACGAAATACTTTTTGGACCTGGCCCTTCTACTGTCCTGCCTAAATCGATAGTGATAGACCTAACTAAAGAACGTTCTCTTGTAAAATTCAAGAAAAAGATGGGATTGAACAAGAAACTGAGGAGTTGCTAAGAAACTTTTAGGTTTTCCTGACAACACGCACTGCAAACAAATACATGACTAGACAGAATCTGCACCTGATCACAGGCATTCTGCCAAGTACGGAAGCATCTCTATATTATGGCGCTGTCAGGAAAAGCACTCCGCAGGGGTGCAAACAAGAAAAGAAGACCATCGATCATATCCTCTATGATTGCCAGACGATTTGTTCGGCCACCTTTTACACGTAACATATACAGATACCAGGCCATATTACATGTTTTACACCCCCCTCCCCTGTATCCAACCACAAATGGCAATAAAAAAATTTAATGTGCCACTTTTTACAATCATATAAGGAACTATATGATGAGAAAAGTAAAATAATATTGGGTACAAAAAAATATTAAAATACAATAATGTTTTTTATTAGTTTATTTTTTTAAATAAATAAGATGAACAACTGTAAACAAAAACTTTTCATTATAGATGTTTTTTCTAAATAGATATCAAAATAGTACAAAGAAAATAGTGGTAGGATTAATGAATTGCCCACTGTAGGGATTATATTATAATAATTAAAATCTATTTAAAATGAGTTAAGAATAAATGTTCGTATGTTTTTAACTTTTATATATTGGTTTTATCAGGAATTGAACCACGGTCGCCAAATCCAAAAATATAAAGTTGAACGCCTAACTATTTCTACTAAATAGTGAGACATATTACTTTCCTGTGTCAGTAGGAAAAATATTTAATTTCCTGTTATTTATGGGTATAATCAACGGCACAGATAAATTTTACTATTCTACAATTAAAAATATCACTATTATTAATATATCTATATATAATTCACAAAGATACCGCCGACGTTTACACTTAAAAAACACAGTTGTCAAACCGCATAAAAAGTGATGCGTTTAATTGCATTATAGTTAAACGTTTAAATATTTAAACGTTTAACGCAGAGTACACTTTGAGCAAATATGGTCGAGGCAAGTATTGTATAAATATTTTATGCCTGGCATTGCTGACATCGCTTTCGGCTCTAGAACAGTTTAATTTTAGCGTATCCTTAGTGGGGATGCGCAAAATTTTTAAGACATCGATGTTGACATCAAATGATACATCGAACACAGACTATCGTTTTGTAAAAAAATCGGAAAAGAAAATATCGATTTTTCTAAACATCGATGTTTGTTTCTCTAACTATCGATGTTTGTCTAAACATCGATGTTTTTCCAAAAATATTCATTGAAGAGCAAAAAAAGTATTCGAATTATAAATTAAAACGTAACGCTTAACAAACATCGAAATTCGAAAAATAACGCTTAAAAAATATCGAAAAAGAAATCATCGATGTTAATTAAAAACCTAGATATTAATTAAAAACATCGATGTCAACTAATAACATCGGTTAAATAAAAAACTCGATGTTTACTAATAACATCGATAATCGAAACCGAAAAATCGATGTTTTTTAAACATCGATTGTTTCTATTTGTATTAGGACCGATTCCACCGTTGTGTTGAACGTAGTTTAAAATGACATTTTTACATTAACAATGTCATTTTAATCTCCGTTTAACACAATGGTGGAATCGGCCCTTAGTCCACGATAGCCCGTAAGAAACACTGGTAAATGTGAGCAGGGATATCCAATCGTAAGTCTGTGATTTTGCTCAACGGAAAATATATAAATAATTCAATTTCTATGGTGACGTGACATCCCACTCTTTTATATATATTTTTTTGCTCTTAAATGCACCATCATTACTGCAAAGAGAATTCGTAGAAATATATCCTTGTTTTTGATTTGTCCCGCTTTCTACATTTCAAAATATGGTTACTTTAAATATATGTATAACAATATATTTTGTAAATCCCGATGGCGTGGGATTCAGTAAATAATTTAATCATGCTTAGTAGCGTCTAGTACACTATCGTAACTTTCTGATAAGCCAAGAGCTCTAAAGTCTCTTGGCAATTCGTTGATTTGACGAAGAGGACATTGTAAAATTCGAAGCCTTTCTAGAAGAATACAATTTCAAAATGTACCTACTAATAATTTTTGTTATGGATTTATTTTTAAACTTAAAAAGAACTCATTACTATCAAGATTTTTATGTGAAATATCATATGGGTGATTTTTGCATAGCTGTGATTTTTTAAGTCCAGTATTTTATTTATCGTTAAGCATAAGTTTTGCTCATCAAAAAGTTAATAATATAAATTTAGAGGTATTTTACAACTGAAATTATGAATTAGATCATAAACCTTTGCAATTTGTTTTAAGCTGCACCTAAATATACTCGAAATATGAATACCGTGGCATGACCGATTCTTATTTTTAAAATTAAATATATAATTTTCTTTCAAAATTTATTTTTTATAAAAAAAAGTAACTCTTATAACTACAATCTAATGCATACTGCATTGAATTTTATTGCAATTTCATACCAATCTTTCGATTGGTAAAAAAAATAATCATTTATATGTCAGTACCGTGGAAATAATGTCAGTACCGTGGCATTAAACTTTTGAAATTTTGTCACAGTTTTCGTTGTGTTGTAGCTGTAGTAGAACCAGTTCACAGGCTTATTTTTGTGCATAAATAGAAAACAAAAACAAGCAAAACAAACGTTTTAAAACATTTTTAATATTAGAAAAATTTAAGTTGTAAAAATCGCAGTTACACGAGAATCACCCATATGTCAACGTGAAAACAGTATTTTTAAAGCCAATGAGAATTCAAATTCTTGAGAGAATTTTAATCTTCTCAAAATAAACCAAAAGAAACAGTCTGCGAGTTTTCACTGGCTTTAAAAATACTGATTTTACGATGACGTATAACATTTCTCATGGAAATCTTGAGAGAAATCACTTTCTCTTGAGTTTGAAAATAGCCCCTCAGAAATTTCTGGCTGGTGGAGTTTTTGTTGTGGTCTCCATGTAAGCGAATACAATGATCTTGAGACATTTGGTATATTGGTAAAAAATTGTAAATGTGAATCGGTGTTGTAAATTACGTGTTTTTAAGGCACTAATATATGTATCCATGTCATTTAAAAAAATTCTATACCTTCATAATTTTTAAAAGACAAATAAATGCTTTTTATAATGAAACTAAAGTTAATTTCTAGAATTTAAGATAACAAAGAGATTATTAATGATTATTTTAAATCTAATTTTTGCACTTACAACACTCTCACTAAAAGCACAATTAATATCTCAAATACGGCCCTGCACACTGTTTACTATGTAGTATACAGGGTGTTTCAAAAAGGTATGTCATAAATTCTTCCACAGATAGATTACCAAAAAATAAGTGGATCTGGCTATATTTACCTATATCAAAAACTGGATCTCATAAAAGTTACAGGGTGTTAAACTAACATTAAAAAAAAACGTTTTTTTTTTGTAAAAAGTTTGCTGTTGCGAATTTTTCTTTGAAATTTTTGCCAGTGCTGTATATCTGAAGGCCCAATATTCCAAAGAGAACAAAAAATTAAAGCACTCCTTTAAAAAAAGTTGGGAGGTTAGGTACCTTTTAACCCCCCCGTATTTTCTGTCATAAAGCAACTTGCCTTATCGATCTAAAAATCAAAAAGAACTATGAATTTTTAATTTTTTTTTATAGCAAAATGAACTTTGTATCTTTCTTAGTTAACGAGCTATTTACAATTTTTTAACTGCATATCTAGAGCAATTCGTCCGTCCTGAACTTAACATATCAACAAAACTAAGAGTAGGTCAGGAGTTATTGTACAAGAAACGCATATAAAAATCAGTGGTGTGTCTAGGGCTGTGCTTGAGCCGCCCCTGCAAAAACTACCTCTTTTATTTATATTTTTGTAAAAAGGGTATTTGGTTCACCATGCCACTGATAAAAATACACGTCAGTTTGAAAATGTATCTATTAAATTTAATAGTAATTAAAAAACTTATTTTTTAATTAAACAATTAACAAAAAGTTAACAATTATAAATAAACACTTGACAATAATTACTATACATATTTTATAAACTATTTAATTTAGTAAATGTTTAACTTCTTAAATACAAAAATATAAATGAAAGAGGTAGTTTTTGCAGGGGCGGCTCAAGCACAGCCCTAGATACACCACTGATTTTTATATGCGTTTTTTGTACAATAACTCCTGATCTACTCTTAGTTTTGTTGATATGTTAAGTCCAGGATGGACGAATTGCTCTAGATATGCAATTAAAAAATTATAAATAGCTCGTTAACTAAGAAAGATACAAAGTTCATTTTGCTATAAAACACCTACCTTTTTAAAACACCCTGTATTTAGTTGTGGAATCTTATTTTAGATAATTTCTTCATATAAATATCTATTAGGTTGCTAAAAATACGTTGAGCGTAAGCAACCAATGTTTAACATTTAATATGTACAATATTTTTAGTTTTTAAGCGACATAAAAGTAGAAATAACGTTGATTAAAACTACGTTTAGCTATTTGAAGGATTAGTGAACGCAATATGGCGGAAGTGAACTCGTCTTGGACCACGTGATAGCGTCTCCCTACCTTCTACCTCCAGATTTTTGTTAAAAATCACTTTATTTTACATTGACTTACATAGAAAATTGACACCGCTCTTATTCGACATGCCAACTACGGTCAATTTCACGAACTTTATAAAAAGAAGGACGGAAATTTGAAAATTGACCATTGCCGATTCGCCTCCTTCTCTCTAGTCTTCATAGGTCACAACAAATTCAATATTTATAATCATCATTGATGTTATTACAGAACATTTCCAAAAGTTGTTTGAGATGTATTTTTATTAATTTCGTTAAATTTGTAGGATATGATTTTCTGAATTTCTTATTTTACCCGATCATTAGACAGTTTTCCCGTACTATAGCGCACATGAGATCTTAACATGAATGTCACGAGGTTGCGTTGATCGCAGCAGCAGGTTTTGCATCGCCTTCAATGGATATCCTACCCAATTTAAAACGATGAAACAACTTAGAATGACACGTAGAATTGGATATCGCTTTAAATAATGTCTATTCGATGAACGGAAAGCGGAATATCGTATTGACACTTATATACATTGGCGTGTTATTTCAAGTTTTCTTTTTCGGCCACCATCCTATATGATGATTTTAAATAAAGATAAAAACGGAAAATGTATGACATTTTAGAAACACTAAGTGGTAGTATAATATTTCTTAGATTAGTTTTTTGTAGTTTTGAATTTGAGCCGTTTCTGGCATAAATGGTACGTTCCTACGATGTTTCTAAACCCACATAACATCAATGTTTTATAAACATACTAAGAACGTTCTCTTTATGTTCTTTTTGGTATGTCCTGTCTAGAATGTTCTTAGAACATACCTAGTATATACTTTGAAAGTATATTCTAGAAAGTATATACTGAGTAAGTAACTTAAGCACATGCTATAGCAGGACATTCTTAGAAGATACTAAAAGTCATGTACCCAGCATGTAGTTCATAGTCTGAGAACGTTCTAAATGCTTACAGGTAAAAACTAACATCAAATACATGCAAAACAGGTTCATATACATTTCTATATAAATTTTTCTCAGATACCGATCTAATAATTCGCTAGGTAACGCAATATTGTTAAACGAACAAAAAATATTCACAAACTTAATAGAAGAGAAGAATATAACCTCAAATTTTTTGATCACGCTTGATCGCTTTGAATAGGTAAATAAATTAATAAAAATCAATTGCATCGTGTGTTCTATATAAAAATAAACAAATTTTAAAATATTTTTAGTTTTCAGGACCTACAAGTGATGTTAGAACACAGGTTATTCTAAATATTAATTTGCAGAGAGCATTTATTAATATGGTTAATACTAATGGCCAATTGAAAAAATACAGTGTTGCCAGAATTACATACACACTTTTTAAGAAAAAATTCTCTAAGACAAGAAATTGAGCTGGAAGAACTAGAAAATTAGCTATAAAAACTACAAAATGGTGGTAAGTTATTAACAAAAATATATTTCAATTTTCAATAAACATAATAATCATGTATGCCACGTTCAATTTTTAATGTTTTACGTTCGACAAAAATATTTAAAATATTCCATTAGTTATGTACACTTAATTTGCATATGTACAAAGTTTGTTGATTTTTTTTTAGGTTCAATAAAGGTCCAATGTAAGCAAGCAAATGTAACGAAAGCCATCGATACAATAAACTATTGGTTGGTTAAGGCCAAATAAAGAATTTGTAATAAGAATAAGTATTAATTTATGGAAATAATGATAATAATAAAAAATGTTTACGATTTTCATTATATACACTTATTCTTAAATATTCAATATTTTTGAAACATCCTGTATTAGGGTGTCTAGTATATCGCTGTCCCAGTTTAAAACTGTAACATCTGACAAATTTTAGGGTTTGAGATAAGAATGTATTCTTAGCAAGAAGGGCAAGGTCTGTTACAATAATTCAACACTATAATATCTCAAAATATGTTTCTATTTAATTTAATAATAAATTACAAATTAGTAAAAAATAATCTTAATAATTTGTAAAGAAAAATCTTTAAAGTAATATATCTTAAAATTGCTGATTTGGAGATGTTAAACTTTTGAACTGGGACAGCGATATGCCTAACTATATGTTAAATTTAAATACTTAGCATATACTTAAAACATACTATCAAATGAAAGTAGATACTTATTGCATACTGTACACATACTTCAAGTACATTCTCGGTATCTGCATGGCACATATATACAACGTCCCGTAACATATTAGTATATTCTAAGAATGTATTAAATGAAAATGAAGTATATTCTCAGTATGTATGTATATACTAAGAATATGCTAAGAATGAATAATTTTTATCTGAGAAAGAAACGTTTCAGGAATCATTTCTCATAAGAACGTTTTAAAAACATCGTAATTATGTACAGGTAATATTTTTAGGACTAACGTTCTATAAAAAAAGTAATGTATATGTGCGGCAATAATAAAGTATATTAAATGTTACATTAGTATTATAAATGTTATATGTCTTCCGATATATAACATTGTTCTTTACATGTACTTAACCCATTACATCATCTATGTTACACGATATCGATGCCCATTTTGTCGAATTCATACTTTATTTACAGAAAAAACTCAGCATACATAAAATAATTACATATATGAGTATTTTGTAACTTTATATGAGTATTCAATTAGCAAAGTGTAAATAAAGGCACTTTACTCTTGAGTCTCACGTATAAATGCATTTATTTAAAATTTAATTTAATTTAGTATTTGATTTTAGACAAAGCACCAAATATTATTAAAAATTTGTCATATTGTAAATTGTAAATTTTAACCCGTTAACTGCCACCATGTAAAAAAGAGGTCCCTCAGGCCATTTTCTAATTTATACATTATTATGCTTAAAATGTGTATAGTGTTGCATATCTTTAATAAGAGTCCTTTTAAAATATTTTTTAGCATTTTTTGACGTTTGAATTTATTCGTGCCATAAAACCTAAAGGCAAAAATGTATTACCCAGGCCAGTATGGCACAACTGTTGTGCCACGAAGGAAGGAAAAAAGTACCCTCATTTTTGGTGAAAATCTCCTAAATCTGGCAAACATGCGGTTGCCCGTAACCAGGTTTTATGTGAGTCAGACGTATTTGAATTTTAGTAGACCGTTAGAGGAAGGCAGAAGCGTGCGCATGCTGTTGGCCGGTTCTGTCGGTCGCGTGTCGTTTACGCTGTTGGTTACGCGTGTAGTGAGGGGTAAATTCACTTTCCAGGCAAACTGTACCTTCTAAGCAATTGTGAACACCTACCAAATATTTGTAAGAGAGAATAATGGGAGATTATGAAAAAAATCAGAAGCATTTACAAAAGTTATGGGGTGAAATTATATCTGAGGAATAGCCAGATCTATTTGAAAGGAGTTTCTCCGACTATGAGCCGGTTTCGGAGAGCAGTGATTCTTCAGAGGAGTACTATGGATCAAGACCAGCAAAAAAACGTCAAAAATTAGTTTTGCCACTGACCACCAATCCTTCTAATTCTTTGGCAAATCCTGTAGCATCTACGTCTGCAGGTACATATTTTTTATGTTCTAACGCAAGCCGTAACGTTCTTACATAGCATCATGATTTTTATAGTAATATTTTCCCACATACTTTGCAGTATATCTATGTTTATTTATATTTTTTCAAAAAATATTCCTAATAAATTTTTCTTTGCTTTTTTACGTTATCAATTTTGTGTTGAAGGATAAGCACGGAAAGTCTAAAAATAATAAGTTGAAACAAAAACATTTCGTTTTATCTCCATATTAGGAGTGTCATTGACGTGACTTATAACTGTTTTACGGGATTTAATTTTTTTGCAGATTTTCATGATACAACGGATACAAGCGACAATGTCAAAGACGCCATAGGAGAGGTTATACAAAAGTATGCGGCAGTGAGTTCCAGTGATAGCGAGAGCAAAGAAACTAACCTCAATGGTTAAACAAAAATAATTTGGTCAGATGTTACCGGAGCTTTTCTAAAGAAATTTGACTTTTTGGTACAGAATACTGGAATAAATCTGGAAATACATGGGGATTATTTTAACAAAGAGCCTTACGAATTTTTAATAATCTTTCTGACCGATGAAATTCTTGATCTAATTGTGTGTGAAACTAATAGGTATGCTATGCAACCGAAACAAAAAACACAGTTTCCAAAATGTCGATTGCATCCATATATCGATACTATAAAGGAAGCTTTTCTTAGGCTTGATATTGTGGATGTGGCTAGCAAAATATCCGAGTTTGTCTAAGTATTGGTCTAAATATCAAAATGAGATGAAAGAGCAAATGTTCAGAAACAAATTTTAACTCTTACTCCGTACCTTGCATTTTAGCGACAATGAAGACCCAAATATTGAGAAAGCTGACAGGTTGCGTAAAATCAGCCCACTTCTAAAGAAACTTAAGGAAAGGTATATGTACGCCATGGTACCGCGTGACTCGGTTTGCATTGACGTAACCCTTGTAACATTTAGAGGTGTGTGTGTGTGTGTGTGTGTGTGTGTGTGTGTGTGTGTGTGTGTGTGTGTGTGTGTGTGTGTGTGTGTGTGTGTGTGTGTGTGTGTGTGTGTGTGTGTGTGTGTGTGTGTGTGTGTGTGTGTGTGTGTGTGTGTGTGTGTGTGTGTGTGTGTGTGTGTGTGTGTGTGTGTGTGTGTGTGTGTGTGTGTGTGTGTGTGTGTGTGTGTGTGTGTGTGTGTGTGTGTGTGTGTGTGTGTCTGTATAACGCATAACTCATGAACCGATACACAGAAAAACACCAAATTTTAAACTTAAGCTTTGTTTCAGCGTCCAATGAGCTGATTAGATTTTGGGTAGAGTCGGAACATCTGGGGGGTACTTTATAGGTGGTCATTTTTATATTTTATGGAATATATCTGTTATTTACGTGTGGAGAAGAAAATTCTTTAAATAAAAGTTACTTCTAATATAATTATCTATAATTTTTGTTCTATACAAAATTTTCCTAAAATGGTCCGTATTCGAGAAATTTGACAAAATGTAAAAAAAATAATTTTTTATAAAAATTGTTCAAATAAAAGTTGTTTGTAATATAATTTTCTATAATTGTTGTCCTATACATAATTTCTCTAAAATGGACCGTATTCTAGATATTTGAGAAAATGTGTAAATTTCGAAATTTGAAGAAAACTCAAAAACGGATAAAGGAAAAAACATTAAATTTTAAACTTAAGGTTTATTTCGGCCTGACGTGAAATGATTAGATTTTGGACAAAGTCGGAACATCTGGGGGGTACTTTATGGGAGGCCGTTTTTATATTTTATGGAATATATCTGTTATTTATGTTTAGAGAAGAAAATTGTTTAAATAAAAGTTACTTCTAATATTATTATCTATAATTTTTGTTTTATGTCAAAATTTCCTGAAATAGTCCGTATTCGAGCAATTTGACAAAATGTGCAAAATTCTGATTTTTATGAAAATTGTTGAACTAAAAGTTGTTTGCGATATCGATTTCTATAATTTTTGTTTATATATGATTTTTCTAAAATGGACCGTAATGGAAAAGTGCTAAATTTAAATTTTTCTGTATTTTCGTTTTCAATGAATATCTATAGAAAAATGTTTCGAGGTAGATGTATGTGGAAAATGTATATATTTAGTTTATCCTCTGAACATTTATAGAGATGCAGCAATAGGTTGTACAAAATAACCGGAAAATGCCTATAATAACTAGATAGGAAAGTCATGTGTTGGACACATCAGATTTTTTAATAGTATTTTATAATTAGCAGGACAAGTAATGTCTCTTTGCAATCATTAAACATTTTACTATAAGCTGCCAAAGTTTCACTAAAATCCATCCAGTGAAATATAAGTTCTGTAAATAATTGTATACCTCTGTTTTGACAACAAAAAATACACTGAAATAGCGGCCTTAATGCAGTATTCTGTCCAGCTCTGTATCAATATGAGTTTTGCATGAAAACCTGACGAGATGAAATTTTTTAGTAATTTTTGGTTGGTTTTAGTAAGAAAAATCTATAAGATCAGTCAATAAATCAAATGCAGTTTCTTGGTTGCAGACCTATTTATAAGTTATCTGTTTATTCTTGATATTGTTTAAAAAGTATTTTTAGGAAATTGTTGTAGAGCCATCCGGCGTTGGTGGCTTTCAAGATTTTATAAAAATAATCCTACTTCCCTTCTATTTTTAGTTTTAATTTTACTGCACCAGAAATTCAAATAGACAACTTAAACGAAAAACTTAACTATTGGAATAAATAATGTTTCTATTACTCATTATACATTTTGAAAAAGAAAACAACATACTTCCTGGTCTATATCGGTTTTTACAAACGCAGCAACTGCATTATTCGTTCTATTTGGTGAGATTCAGATTTGTGTGTGGTTGAACATAACAAAAATTCTCTTCTCAGTAAAAGCTATCGTTTCTGTCGAGTATTCCTCTTTGTCGGTAAGAGTTTATATATTTTAGATTCTTGTTCAGTTGCAGCGAGAGAATTTCAGTTCAAAGTTTTGTACATTAAAAATAGAATATATTTGCCAAGTTTTAGGAACCTAAAGACTCTAAATTATTGATTATCATTGAAGCCCTTGAACGGAAACTTTATAACAAAAGTAAGTAGATCTAAAACACGATTTACAGTTGCGTAGTTGAGAAACTTTAACAGCATAGAATGTTTTTACGGCAAAGTTCAACGACAGCACTTAGGCTCTTCTATACAATAAGAAAAAAGATAAGGGATAAATTAACTATATATGTATTGAAAACCCAAGAAGGTGAAATAAGTAACACCACTTCCGCCATTTTGTATGAAATTTTGGCATTTTTATTTGATACTTGTTATAAATAATAAAATATATAATATACATACTTTTACTACTTGTATTAAAATATAATTTAAATTTTTTCGAAATAAATTAGTTATGCAATTGTGAGGTACTTAACCATATAAAGAAAAAACATGAAATGCTAGATAATATAGTTCAAAGTCAACTTAGGTATTTTAAGATTGAATTTAAGGAAAAGGTAAACAAATTAAAATATTACTCAAGTTCAATAACTATACATATTTACTACCAATCAAGAGAAAAAAAATTCTTAATAAATTTTTCAGTTAAATAGTCATAAAAAAGAATTAATTATAAAGGCAAGAAATTCAAAATCTAAGGAAAATGTAAAATATAATTTACTAAATTTAATAAAAAGAAGCTAAAGACATTGAATAAATCACTGCACTAAGATTCAAATAGCAAGAAAAAATTGCAAATAAATTTCTATACTCTCCTAAATTGGTAATTGCAAACTAGATAGTTTTAAATACTTATCCAAAATTATACTAACAAATAAAGGTAAATGTAAAAAGAAAATTATGTTAACTAGGAAATTAGGTAGAAATATTTTTAATAAAAAAAATACTATTAGTAACTGAATACATATTACCAAAATTAAGGTAGCTAATACAGACAGTATTGCTTTAAAAAAATAAGCAGTAGCAGACAGTTAAAAGTTAGAAGGTAATGTCTGGTCTGACTCATAAATATTCCAATAATGTTAAAGGAAAAAATTGACTACAGGTGGTATAACTTTGTCGTGTAGGTAATAGCAGAATAAGCTTGATATAATATTCTGGCCTAACATTAAATATTGCACTGGTGTTAAAGGAAAAATTGACTACACGCAGTATTATTTGGTCGTGTAGGTAATAGCAGAATAAAATGCTAGTTATTATATTTTATATTTTAACTCATTAAAAGGAACGGTATGGAAATTAAGACAATTGCAGAATATATTATTCACTGTTATAGGTATCATTATTAACGTTAGGTATGACTTCATTATCATCATCTTCAAATAAATGTAAAAAGCAATATATTTAATTGATTAAGGACACAAAGCTTTATAACTAACAAAAAAATTTTTTACTCGATAGGCACAAAAATCAACTTTAGGTAAAAATTCAAAAACTATACACTTTTATCAGTGTATAATGAATATATAGATATATCACTAGCAAAATAATAAATATGTGTAAATATGTAAAATTATGTATAAATAAACACTGAACCTAGTACAAAATGCAGATACTATATAAAACTTGACGATACGATACACAGATTTATTGAAAAGGTTAAAATAATAGGCAAGAAACCATTAATAAGAATATAAAAGACATGTAGTTAGTATCGTTAATCTCTGTGAAATACCTATGTGAATTAGAACGATAAGTTATAAGGAATTTATTTCAAAGTAACAAGCTATTTAACCCAGTAGTTGAAGCGCCATTTTTGTAATGTGATACTTGTTATTTTATCAATTTGTTATAGTGTTTTAAGCTCAAATGATTTTGGGAGTGGGTCAGGTTATTAAATAACTCGTATTACTTTGAAAAAGAAGTTGGGCACCACTATATTTGAAACTTATTATACTTGACTATAGATAAAAATATAGAAAATCACTAACCATTAAGATATTATATTTAAATCAAGTTTTAGGTAAGGCAGTAACAAATTCTAATTCACAGAGATTTACTTTTTCAAATTTAGATTATTTATTCAACAAATAGACTTATCTGTTTAACAGGAGGTAGTATACAAGGAGATATTTGCCTTCTTTGCCTTCTTCAAAGGGACTTGAACGAATTTCTTCGGATAGCACCAAACTCTTAGGTATAAATCTTCATAAACTTAAAACTCCAGAAACTTCTTTAGATGAAACTCGAACTAAACCTCTTGATAGAAATCCCCATAAACAGTTTTAGATATATTTTGGATTATACTTCTTAGAGATGACTCGAAATGAAATTCTTTAGATATAACTCGAACAGAACCGTCTAGATATAGTCAGGCTACAAGGAAAAGGTAATAATATTAAGAAAGAAACTAGGAAATTTGCATAAGAACCAGATAAAATGCCTTTAAATAATAATTGAACAATTTAAACTATTAAGAGAATAGTTTCACAGAGCCTAAAATTAATATGAAAAGGAAAAATCTTATTTAACATATTTAAATATAGTAAAGCATAATATCTCTTCCGAACAAAATAATATATAATATGATATAATAATGTTTATTCATAATAAAAAATAAATACAATAATTAAAAATACATACAATCAATCCAATTGGATGAATAAACCTAAAAATATCCACTGAAGTATTATAAATACTTGTTTGTGGTAAAAAAAAATATGATTATTAAAAGAACATATTTAAATACATATATTAGAAATGCATTAAATAAAAACTTGATAAATATATAATAATTTTAAGTTATACATTTTTTTTTTTAATTTTTTTTTATATATATATTTTTTTTTTATTCACTAGGCTACATAAAATATTAATTAAAATCATTGAAAGAATAGACTAAGAGAAAAATTTTAATTTTTTATTTTCTATTTTGTTCTTGTTCAACTCTCTATTATTTTATGAATATCTGTTCTTTCACTTTCTTTTATGAAGAGTGTAAGTTGCTTTTTAAAGCTCTTATAAGAAGTTTCCTCTGTTATTCTCTGTGGTAAGTAATTGAACAGTTTTGGACCTAAATATACATAGCTTCTTTGTCCTACAGATTTCGAAGTTATTGGTATACAGTGTAAGTGTTTTGTTCTTGTTTGATATTGATGGCTTAATCTGGTAAGTTCATTTTTGTTTTTGTACTGTTGACACCCTAGCTGGATACTATATAATTGCCTAATATCTAACATTTGTGATTCACTATAGAGAAGATTGCTTGAATGTCTTGCTGTTTTATTGAATATTATTTGAAGAAACCGTTTTTGAGAGACTTCAAGTGCACGAAGGTAAGTTCTTGATACCCCTCCCCAACCAATAATGCCATAATGAAGATGTGATTCAACCAAACTATGATATAGAATTTTTCTATGTTTATATTCCAAAAATCCTACAACTTGTTTAAATTTAAATAAAATACTACGTAGTTTTTTTGTTAAATAATCTATGTGATAGTCCCATCTGAGATGATTGTCTATATATATCCCTAAGTATTTGATCTTTTTCGCAGGTTTTATTGAAAAGTTTTGTTGGATTTTAAGACTGTACTGTATAAAACGTGTTATCATGTGTTATTCATGTATTGAGGTTATGTTTAAAATTTTACATTTCATTTAAGAACTTCTTGTACAAAATATATATTTTCAACAAAATATCGGTATTAAAGCTTACCTTATAAAATCAGACGGCCAATAAGAATATTAAAAGACAATTAGTACATCGGATATCCAAGATAATTAAAAATTTAAATCAACTTATTCGTTGACAGATACAAATCGAAATGAATTCGAACCTTTGACGCAAGGCATAAACGATAAATTACACTAGAGTAGAGATCTTAGCGTCAAAATAACGAAAACGGTTCCAACCGTTACAGTGTCATTGCGCTGTGTTTTTAATAAAAATAAAGTAATTTATCTTTAAAAACTGTAATGTACTAAGAATATAATTATTAAAATATCAATACTGTAATACGAGCCATTTGCGACCAATCTGGTCGTGCCCTAATCCTTTGGGTCCCTCTGTCTTTTAGCGACTCCACTTGTCCTTAAAACCTGGAATATTTGATAAGGTGGTTAAACCCTCTTTACCATAGGGACGACTGTGGTCACAGATAGACAGTATAAATGATTTATTTGGGAATATTATAAATCCCTTTATAAAAGCAAATTCGATAAATTGCCGGAGACGCCTGTCTAATAAATGATGGGAACTAGAATAATCTAGTGCATAAACCAATAAATGGATTGTATTGCACAGGACGTCAGTTAAGCAGCATTCTCCTACAAATTCGCCATGGTATTGCCGATGCAATTTAATGAGACTGTTCTCCTACAAGCTACTAAGTAGCTGCTACCGACGATCGTTCGCTGGTCGTTGGTCGTCAGTCGTTTTTCTGCTCCGAGAACAGAGCAACGTCCCAATTCGAAGCGAATTACCACGGGGATTTATATCATATGCACAATACGTAAACACGTTTCTGCGCATGCAACTCCGCGCTTGGGTGCTCTGAAGTCCGTTTTACAACAGCAAAATTGTATTAAAGTGTAAAGCACATTGATTAATTTAATAACATCTCATTCAGTAACACACAAAAAGTGTTGTTTCAAAAATTTGAATTCATATATTACAACAAACTAAAAAAACATGCCTTCACTTAGTTATTTGTACTATGTGAAAATGGCTTTCTGTCCGCTGCATGACTGCTGGCTGCCCGCTATAGCGGGCCCCGCGCGCACTGTCAACAAATAACATCAAAATCAAACAAATGTGTGCTTATGTTATGGTTTTGGTTGTCGACGAAAACATGTGAGTGGAACTACTTTTATTTATTTTTTTAGATATAAGTTATTTTGGATTATTTAAAATCAAGTAAAGGTATTTTGATGCTTTAACATGTCTTTACCAGGCAGAATTCATTATAAACGCATAATTTCTAAATGTTATAGTACATTTTATAAGGCCCATTTCAAACGTAAATTTAAAGAACAAACATTTTTAAATTTCCTTCTGAAAATTCGGGGAAATTAATCAAAAACTATCCAACTTTGAACATTTAACTACCCCACAATTTGCCGATAAAATTGCCCACGAAGCACTTGATAGAATGAACCGAGCTAAGAATGTTATAGTGCGTGGAATTACTGAAGCACCTGGTGATAACGACACTAAAAAGAAGCATGACGAATTTGCAGTTAAACAAGTTTTACAATCTGTTGGCTACTCTTCAACTCCCGTAGCGTTTTTCCGACTTGGCAAGCCCCAGTCAAACTCAAAGTACCCACGTATGATTAAAGTTGTCCTGCCCAATGAATATGATGCCCGCTCTGTATTAAGAAATAAAAAGAAACTACTTGAACACCCTACCACTAAAAACTTTTCAGTAATCACCGATCAAACGTCTATTCAAGGTTAAGTTATTAAAGATTTACGGGCCGAACTAGAAAACAGAAAGCAAAATGGTGAAACAGACATAACCATTAAGTATTTGCAAGGTGTGCCAAAAATTGTTAAAAACTCTAACTTTCAAGTCTAACTCTGCCACTATTACTTCTTGGTCATTTTTATATACTAACCTGGATTCTCTTAAAGCCAAATTTGACGAGTTTTTATGTAATGTTCAAGATCTCAAACCGCATTTAATATTTATCACGGAAACCTGGCTAAAACCATCAGATCCAGACTCGCTTGTTTCTATCCATGGATACACCATATTTCGATCTGATAGACCATTGAAAACAGGTGGCGGAGTTTGTATATATATTTGTGAAGAAATAACCCGTAATTTCTCAATCACCACTGACATCCCAAAAATAGCAGGTATAGATATTTTACTACTTAACGTTTCTAAAGGTCTCTTCAATATTAATTTCGCCTGTATCTATAGACCTGGTGATTCCTGCTTAGTTTCAACTAAGCTATTAATTGATAAACTTAATAACTTTTCAACACTCCAAAATGCAATTGCAGTTGGAGATTTTAATTTTCCCGATATTTGCTGGCCTATAACTCGTATTCCAGACTCAGACACTTCAACAAGTAATTTTATGCAATTTTTTGCTGACTCTAATTTCTTTCAATTAATAGATAAACCAACCAGGTTTCGAGTTAATAACGAACCCTCTATTCTAGATCTTATCATCACAAATGATGAACAACTTATAACAGAACCTCAACATCTTCACCCAATAGGCATTTCCGACCACTCAGTAATAATAGCCGAGATCCAAGTTCATATTGAAAGTGTAAACAGTAAGACGTACGATTTATACAGGGTGATCAACTACAACGATGTCAAAATGAACTTGGAAGCTATCAACTTTGATGATATTTTAAAAGAGTTTAACAATGTAAATGATATGTGGAACACTTTTCTATGCACCATTAATGAAATAATTAATAAACATTCTTTTACCAAGAAGTACCGCAGAAATCCGTTAAAACCCTGGATAAATAGTGATGTCGTATCCTTAATTCATCATAAACGGCGACTTTGGAGAAAGTACAATATTTCTAAAAATATACAGGACTTCCGTTCTCACAGAAATTTCTCTAATTTCTTAAAACTAAATATTCGCTCAGCGAGAAGAGACTATGAAGAAAATATTGTAAACTCAGAAAATCACAAAAAATTATACAAATATGTGCGTTCAAATTTATGTTCCAAAGTAAGTGTACCTTTATTGCGTTGCCCAGATGGTACTTTATGTTCTACAGATTTCGATACTGCGGAAATTCTGGCAAACACTTTCACTTCTGTATTTACAAACGAACCTGCCACTACCGCACTACCACATATAATAACCACGAGGATACATAATAGTCTGATTGATGTGCAGTTTAATCCCGAAAAGGTTAGAAATAAATTACTTAAGTTGAAGAACCACTCTTCACCTGGTATTGATGGATTAAGTTCTTTCTTTTTAAAAAAGTATGCAAACACACTGTCCGACCCGCTTTCCACAATCATGACAACATCTTTTAAAACATCTACTCTACCCGACTTATGGAAAATTGCGTCAGTCACAGCTATTTTTAAGAAGGGTGACAAAATGGATGCTTCAAATTACAGACCTATAAGCCTTTTGTCTATCCCATCAAAAATCATGGAAAGCATCGTAGTTGATGTCATGACTAACTTTTTCAAAGAGCATAACGTAATACCAAAGGAACAACACGGTTTTGTTAAGGGTAAATCTACCACAACAAATCTTTTATGCTGTATTAACGATTGGTCTCGCTCACTCGAATGCAAACAACCAACTGATGTAATTTATCTCGATTTTGCAAAGGCTTTTGATAGGGTACCTTTCGTCAGACTGCAGCACAAACTCGAGTCATTTGGTATTCGAGGAAAATTATTGTCATGGATTCACAATTATCTAGGAAATAGGAGCTTCCGAGTCAAAGTTGGTCAGTCCTACTCATCAGATAGATTAGTGACAAGTGGTGTCCCCCAAGGCTCGATACTGGGTCCGCTTCTTTTTATAACTTATTCGAGTGATCTACCTTACCATATCCAGTCTCAAAGAGCATTTTATGCAGATGACGCAAAATTTTACGGAAACCCCTTAGTAGACTACGATAATATTCAAGCTGACTTAAATTCAATAAGTGATTGGTGCTCGGACTGGCTTCTCCCGTTAAATATAAACAAGTGCGTGGTGTTACATATCGGCAAAAATAATCCACGTCTTGGTTACTCGCTCGGTAGCCATAATTTGGCGCAAGTGTCTTCGTATGTAGATTTAGGAGTTTTAGTGACGTCAGAACTAACATGGTCTGAACACATTCTAAAAACATGTAAACGTGCAAATTCGATGTTATATTTGCTTTAAAAGACTTTTGCAAAGGTATCCTTTCATACATACATCAAATTATTTAAGATTTATGTTCGACCTTTATTAGAATATGCAGGTGTAGTTTGGTGTCCGCTTCTTGTGCGAGACCAGAACCTTTTAGAAAATGTTCAACGCCGGGCTACCAGAATGACCTTTGGAGCAGTCCGACCATCATATGCAGAAAGACTACAATTGTCAAACTTGTCAACTTTTGCGAATCGTCGACTACGAGGGGACTTAATTCTTACTTTTAGAATACTTAAATATAATTACGGAAATCTTAGTGACATTTTTTTGTTAAATACTGACTCTCGTCTACGTGGTCACGAACTAAAATTAAAAAAGGAAAACCTAAAAACGAAGCACAGACAATCATTCCTTTCCAACCGGGTATTTATTGTATGGAACGACCTCAGCGACGAAGTTGTTGGTGCCATAACAGTTAACGTCTTTAAAAATAAGTTAGACGCGTGTTTGTTTAATTAACATTTTTATTCAATTTTTAGTGTTATTTTTGTTTCAGTGTGTTTACTTTGTTAGAATTTTTCTATTTTGTTTTTAGGCTATCATAGGACTTGTGTCCTCAGCCTTTATCAATGTATAATAATAATAATAATAATATTGATCAAAGAAAGGAATGGTGTCGTATTTTAAACATTCCACTCATTCCACTTACAACCAATCATTATATATTATGTGAAAATCATATTTTGATACAAAATAGTTTACAAACACAAATTGTTCAAGACTGCTAAAATATTTGCTTTGCCTTGCTTTAGCATCCTCAAAACTAGATACACCAAAGATAGTAGTACTTAGTAATATTGCTATCACACCTCCATACAAAGTCCTGTGAAGATAAAGTTCATTTTAATAATGCGAGTATTTACAAAATTAATAAATGAAGCAGAATTTGAGTCAGGCCACTAGTTATGTTGCAGGGTTTATTAAGAAACTTAATAGTTTTGACTGCAAAGAGTATAAAGTTAATTTACAGACATATTAGAAGACCATCGATACTTTAACGTATTTTAAAGAAAATGATAATAAAAGACTTTTTATTTATGTACAAAGAAATCTTAGTGTTTTACCACTTTTGGGTCATATTGACAACATAATTCAAGATTAATTTTTTTTTGCCAGACCATGTTGATTTTTAAATGGTTTATATCAGAGGCGACTCGTGGCCTAGTCTATGAGGATACTACTTTTAAAAGGCACACCCTATATACTTAATAAAAATATATGTCTATAAGAATACAAAAAGCAGAAATATTACATTGTATTCTAATAGAAATATATTCATATAGAAATTCCTGACGTCATCAAATTTATTATCTAAATTAAACGATACTGGGGTGGTGAAGTGTCTTGAAATTAAAATTTTAGTTAAAATCAAAATGTCGGGGTTTTTGTGAATTTTGAAGAGAATTGTCAGTAAGAAAGATAGAGATTGTCAAAAAGTCTTTTTTTGGATTGTAATATATTTTGAATATGTTTTGGAAAAGATAAAATAAAACGAGAATATATAAAAAGGTAAAAAGAGATTTTATTGCAAAGTTTAGAGAACAGATAGAGCAGTGAGAGGAATCGAGGTAGTGAGAGGAAACAAGCAGTCCAAGAATGCAGACGGTGAGCAGAAGAGACAAGGAGTTAAACATAAAAGAGAGGTAGAGAGAAGTTTAATTTTAATATAAGAGGAAAGTGTAGCAAATAACAGAAGTAGCAGGTTGGAGTACAGAGAACGAGCAGGAGTAGGAGAAGCAGGAGAAGCAGTAGAATTAGGAAAAGCAGGGCCCCTAAGAAGAAACATTCAAAATTTTTTTTAAGTTTATTATAATTTGGTTTTTAATTTTATATTGTAAATTTTTAGAGCCGAACCACCCCCTTTTAAGAGTCTGGGCAAATTTATTAAAAAAATTGTTTCTATATCAAGTGTCGCCAGCCAACGTGGAGCATTATTTCTAGTAAGAGATCAAAATTTTGGACATTTGCAATTTTGGAATTAGAAAGGAAATTGGTAAGATTGTTTATGGTTTTGTTTATTTGAATTGTTGATTTTGGTCTATTTTTTTATATAGAGAGGGTGAATATATTGCATGTGTCTGATATTTGTATAGTTTAGGAGATAAGAGGAGGAATACATTGACAGGATATAAAGTGTAGGAAATATGGGTGGAATTTAAGTAGGGGGAAAGTAACATTAAAAGACAAGTGTGACGTGGAATATAAAGTATTAAAAGTGGTGAAATTTTAAAAGTGATATTTAGATAAAAGTGATACATTATATTAAAGTTATATAAAAGATAAAGCAATATATTAGATGGACTTGCGAGGAGGAAAGAAGGTTGGTTTGATGAAAGAACAGGAGAGAGATCATTAGAACGTATGTCAAGTAGAACAAGGAGAGATAAAACAGCAAAATATAGGAGATACAAATTTTAAAGAAAATGATAGAGGAACAACAAAAGCAGGATAATACAGCGACATTAGAAAAGAATATTGTCGAGACTCGAGGAAAGCAAGAAGGAATGAATTTGGAAGATTTTTTGCAAGTTCTCATTGGAAAAATGGATAAATTAGAGGAAAATAGTAAGAAAATTGATGAGAACTGTAGGAAAATGGATAAAAAAATGGATGAAAACAATTAAGAGATAAGCAAAAAATAGGTAAATTAGAGGAAAATAGTAAGAAAATGGATGGAAAAATGGATAAATTAGAGGAAAATAATAAGAATATGAAGGAAAATAGGAAACAAGATAAAAAAGAAATTATGAAGAAATTTGAGGATTTTAAAATATACACTGACGAAAAAATTGAAGAAAATAAGAATATAAGAATAGAAATGATAGGAAGAATAAATAAAGTAGAAAATTAACAAGATAAGAAATATAAAATAATAACAGAAAAAGGATATTTAAAAAAAAAAGATTTATACAGTGGTAGACAGTGTTAAAACAAGTGTAAATAAAAATGATAGTAGGATATCGAATTTGGAGAAAGTGAAGGAAAATATCAAAGAAATAAAAGAAGAATATAGTCAGAAGTTGAACAAGCAAACAGGTAATTTGGAAAAACAATTACAACAGAAGGGATTTTAAACTATTAGAAATAAAAAAAGAAATAAAAATAAGAGGGAATGTAAAATAAGAAATGGTGATCTTGTAAAAGAAAAACAGAGAAAATATTGTTTGAAAAATAAAGGGAAAATAAAACTAAGAATTAAGAAGATTATAAAAAGCAGACATTAGCAAGAAAGAAGATAATCAAAGAAGAATGGAGAAACAACCAAAAATAGGGGATTGACTGAAAAAGAAAAAGTCAGAAACAAAGTAAAAGAAAAGTACAAAGAAAGTTTCAAACGGGGATTAAAGATGTAAAATTTAAAAAGAAAAATATAAGGCTATGGAAAATGGATTGTTAGAAATAGAAAATAATATAGAATGTACCGCATAAAGGATAATTAAGTAATAGTGAAATAGTGGAATAATATTTAGGAAATTAAATAAATAAATTCAAATAAATTAATGGATAAAATAATATAATAATTATAAATAAAAATATAAAAAAAAATCATAACTAAATAATAACAAAATAGTCTAAATTTATTAAATATCTTTGTAAAAAAAGAGCATTTAGAAAAATAAGAAGGAACTAATCATTATATGAAGATAAATAAATAGATAAATGAAAAAAATTATGTTGAAAAAGGACATGGAAGAATTAAAAAGAAGATGAAAGCCTAGAAAGAAAATGAGTTAAGCTTGAAATTGATATACAGGTGGTTTCTATATCAATATATTTGTATAAAGTATTTAGGGTGAGCCAGCCTCCTCGTAGACTAGGCCACGAGCCGTCTTTGGTTTACATATAAAGAACATAAAACAGACGTCTTTTCTCATTTATTTAAAACTTGTCTACTATTAATAACAAGAAAGTATTATATTGATAGTACGAGGGCTGCTGCAATGTCTAAAAGACAAACAAAATGATTTGAAGTTACTGCATTTAATTTTTTTCTGTTTCAGTTTATATGGATAGTTGCTTTTGTCTTATTTCCTAAGATTCAAGAAGAATTTGTTGTTTTGTTTTTTGTTTATTTTAAAAATTTATTTACTTAGGCATTAGTTTTCATATCAAGTAAATTAATTATCTGTTGTGCAATTTCTGATTTTTGTTAGCTTTTCAATGGTAAGTTTTTTTATAGCTTCTAGTACTAAACTAGGTAATAAAGTAATAATAACACTTCAAAAATCTCAATCTCGAATATTCGTAGTACTGAGGAACAAAGGCAAGATTTTGACAAAATGGTGAATGCGCCGAAAAAATTTTCGTCTGCGGCGCTGTGTTTACTGGCCTGCTGTATTTTTATAAAATCGTTTCCCCTTCCAAAAATGTCACCGCACGCCACTGTCATTATAAAGAAAACTATATTATTACTTCTGATGATCGAGTCTCGATGCTGTACTCTTATATTAAACACTATTTAATCGTATCAGTAGTAAATGAGCAAACATTTTGTACATCCTATAAAAGTAGGAAAACATTCAAATGTATCTGAATAACAAACTTTTGAAAATGTAAGTTTTTATTAAAGAAAATTATCTGTTATTGGTGAGATCCAGTGTTTTAAATTTTACCTGCCATAACTGAACAAAATTGATTTCTAATTCATCAAAATACACATCCTACGTCTTTTCCTTCGATATCCAAAGCAAATATTTGCATATATTCCGCAAGCGAGTGTCGAGATCCTCTTCTCCGGGGTTATTTTCTTTCGTTACTTTTATTTCGGCCTTAGTAAAATGGACAAGCAACGTTTTTAGCATCTAACATTCACTCTGACGTTCCCTGGACAATGCATTTATTTTATAGAACGGGAAAGTCGTCGACTAATCCGGGATTAGCCTTTGTTGGAGGTACCTCGGTCCGAAGAAACCTGGCCGTGATACTTAAAGGACCATTGCAAAATAAAATCCAACATTAAGCGGATTGTTCCAGCATTGGCAAAATGTTATTTGCTGCAATGTCTTTTCACTGAAAAAAAAAGAACATAAAATAAAAATTAAAAAATAATATAACTCTAAAGTTACACGAGAGAAGAATTACCGCTGAAATCTATATAGGCTTTTAAATAAACATTTGCACGTAATCATTTACTAACTAAGCTAATATTTCCAAACATTTCTCGAATATTTACGAGCATTCATGAACGTAATACTATAGTCGAGAGGAAAAAGGAATTCTGTAATTTAATGCGCAGAACATAGAACATATTCATGAGGTAGAAATTTGTAATTATTCTGAAATTTGTAACACATTAAATTGACCTGATAAAAATGTGTCCATGGTGATTAGTAATTACTAATAAAAACTTCGTCTTCTAACAGAAAAACTAGGATTTTTTTGTGCATAAGCATATCGTTAGGGGTGGGTAGCAGTGTATGCTTTCAGATTCAAGTATCACTGGTTCCAAACTTATCGGGAGTAGCTTCGAGAACATTACATACAATAATTAAAAAAAAATCGTTGTTGAAGAGGTGTTTGTTGCAGATACAGGATTTCGTTTCTTCCTGTACATTTACTTTATAAACCGTTAGATATTGACTGATTTAGGTGCATCATTTTCGCATACAAGCCTCGAAGAGGGTTGAAAAGTACATCGATGTTAAGTAGAATGAAAGGAAATTTACGAATATAAGAGTCCTTAAAGTTAGTTTCTTGGAGAAATATGATGTCTAGTGAATGTTGGTTTATAAGAAGTTGTAAAATGAGAAGGCAGGTTTAGATACCATTATGGTATGTTATGTTATGTTGAGAATGGGGTGTTAATACACTGCATCCTAAAAGATCTATTGTGCCCCCTTCTGTCGCTAATGCACAAAAAAAATGTCTCAATGCCAATAAGTCGACTGGATATCTCAACCGTTACATCTGAATATGCGCCCAGCTCTATGGTTTTGAAGTTTTTTACAAAACTGTACTTCTTTAGCATTTCATCCTGGAGCATGTCCCAGGTATCTTTATTCCTGAAGCAAGTAGACTTTGGTCTGATTACTCCGTTCGTGATCATTCTATATCTTGTCCTTTTTGCCACATTCTCTATCATCAAATTTAGAGGGGTAAGGTTTGAGATCATCTCCATTGCGGCCGTAGGACAGGTTCTCATTGTACCAGTAATGCAAACACAGGCTAGTCTTTGTACTTTTGAGATATTAGCTCTCGTAGTAGCTAAACTAGTTCTGTTACTCCAGGCTATAGCCCCGTGAGTGATGATTGGTCTCACTATTGCAGTATACATCCATCTCAGTATGTTTGGGTTACATCCCCATCGTTTACCTGCAATGTTCCTGCATACCATTAGGGCTTTTGTGGCCTTATTTACTACTTCCTTCTCATGTGTGTTGCAGAAAAGTTTGTTGTCCAGGGTTAGGCCTAGATATTTGACTTCATTTTTCCATTCTATATCTATCCCGTCCCCGTCTAATTTAACGGTTTTAATATTAAGTTTTCTTTTCCTTGAAAATGCTACTAGTGTTGTTTTTGTAGGGTTTATACTAAGTCCCACTTCACAGCACCATCTTTTGATATGTTCTAGTTCTCGTTGGACTATATCACACAGGATATTACTAAACTTGCCACTAGCAAATATGACTATGTCGTCGTCATAACCTTGACAGGGTATGCCGAGGTCAGTCAATCTGTATAGAAGTTCGTTTACGATCAGGCTCCACATTAGTGGGGATAGAACTCCTCCTTGTGGACATCCTCTGGTTATGCAGATGAAGATGGTGTCTTGCCCTGTCTGGGTCTCTGCAGTTCTCGTAGATAACAGCTGAGCCATCCATCTGGATGTGATGTTATCTACTCCTCTGTATGCAAGTGCTCTTTCTACAGATTCGTGTGGCGTGTTGTCAAAGGCTCTTTTTATGTCTAAGAAGGCACACACGACCGTTTCTTTGTTTGTCAGTGCATTCTGGATTACGTCAGTCAACTGTACCAGGCCAGTTTCTGCAGATCATCCTGCTCGGTACGCGTATTGGCTGTGGTGGAGTGGCAGCCTCTACAGGACTTCCGTTCTGATATTATCAAAGCCTTCTCTATTGTTTTTAATACAAAGAATGTGAGGCTAATTGGTCGGAAGGATTTAGGATATGTGGTATCCTTTTTCCCTACTTTCGGAATAAAGGTGACTCTGGTCCTTTTCCATGCTTCTGGTATATATCATAGCTCCAGACTACTCCGGGATAGCTGGATTATGTGTGGTAGTAGCTGAAGCAGACAGGAAACATTTTATCCACACCTGGAAAATTAAACGGTTCAAAAGTGTGTACGGCCCACTTTAACCGATTTCTGCTGCATATCTGTTTGGCCACTACAGCAGCCTCTCTTGGGGGCTTGCTTACCTTAGTTGTGTCCTTTATTAGAAAATGTGTACTTCCAGGAAAGTGAGTTTCGAGTAAGAGGCGAGCTCTCTTCTCCTCACTCTCCGTGAAGCTTCCATTTGGTTTCTTTAATGCCATAACTGTATCAACTCTCCCTTCTGTCAGTCTCGCTGCGGCAGGTGTAGAGTTAATATCCTTGCAGAATTTTCGAAAGCTGTTACGTTTAGCTTTCCTGATTTCTTTGTTGTAGGTAGTAAGCGCCTCGGTGTAACTCTGCCAATCTCCGCTGCTCTTGGCCCTATTATAGAGCTTCCGCACTTCGGAACGTAAGTTTGACAGATGACGGTTCCACCAAGGAGCATCCCTACTAGTTCTATTTTTGTGAATAGGGCAGCTTGATTTATATGCCTCAAGTATTGCCCCATTTAGTTCTTCAAGATCGCTTTCCAGAGCAAGTGGATGCCCGGTGTCTATATACGTACTAAATTTTGTTTTGTTTTGACCCAGTCTGTTTTTCTAGGATTTATCCTGAAGATCGTCTCAGGAATGTCGCTGTCTAACGTAAACACAATTATCTTGTGATCAGATAGAGATGGTTCACTCGATACCCTCCATTTTTGAACTAGATCTTTAATGTTCGGTCTGCTTAATGTGATGTCTAATACCTCACTTCTTGCCCTTGTTACAAATGTTGAAGTATTCCCAATATTTTGCACAATAAGGTTCTTATTAAAAATATATTTTAAAAGTTGTTCACCTCTTTGATTGGTGTCGTTGCTTCCCCATACGATGCTGTGTGCGTTGGCGTCGCATCCAAGAAGTAATGGCAGATGTCTTCTCTGGCACTAGCCTATATACTTCCGGGGGTGATGCATGCCCATCTCCGGCGAAGTAACTAGAAGTTATTACTGTGTCTTGATTTCAGGTATGCTCGAATTGGAACGAGATCACGCGTCATGAATTCTGAAAGACAAGAATATTTAATATTACTTCTTACCATTATGCATGTTCTGGGTACTTCATCACTAGTGTGATAAATTACCCTTGCATCCTTACATGCAAGTCCTCTTACCTGGTTTCCATAGACCCACGGTTCCTGGATCAGTACGATCCCTAATTGATCTTTAGTGAATGTCCTGGAGATCACAGCTCCCTTGGCGTGATGGATATTCACTTGGGCGATGTCGATGCCCGCCATTTTACTCTCCTTTAACGGGGGTGTTGTCACCATCGGTAAGAGATACCATTAAGGTTTCATTGTAAAATTAAACTGTACATTTTGAAAATATTTAAATAAGGGTGGTTAGTAAAGTGATGATGCCAGGGTCAATATGCTTGGAGAGTTTTCTTTTTAATCTATAGTACAATGTCCTCTAGCGTTTTTTTTTTTTCTAGAAGAAGATCAATCACTTCTAAGATAGTTAAAATGCTTGATGGATCTGTCGTATAATTTTTGGCTGTAGTTAAGACATCTCTACTGACATGTGTTTCTTTTAGAAGTTGTTCTAGTTGCTGACTATTTAAAGAGAAAGCTGGGTTATGGTTGTCAATTAAATTCTTAACCGAATTTAAAAATTTCACAAAACTATATGGGTTTTCCTTTATTTATTTTTGTTTCTTAGCAATCATGCTTTGAGGTTTGGCGAAGAAATTTGATCATTAGTGTTTATTTGAATTTAACAAATATATCCCATAATATCATAAATGAGACCCAAACCAAAAACGAGTTTTTGAGAGAATTACTAGTATTTTTAATTTATTATTTTTATGTGTAGGTATTTTTTTGTAAACAAAAACTTCTAAATACAAGTCAGGTTTGGAAAACATTTATATTTTTCTTTTTAGCTATATATTGATTAATTGCTGGCGGTTGGATATAAAGAAACACTTAGTTTGCCTTTTATTAACAGTTAGTCAATAACTGCTTCTTTATATAATATCTTAAAACCTTACTCAACTGATGTTACTAATACATATACATAATTTTAGTAAATATTGTCTTTTTTTAATTTGTAAAAATCGTTTTCCTAATAATAAACAATAATAATAAATACGAGGCTTATCAAGAATATAACGTAATTCTTTAATTTATTTAATATAATTTCTGTAAAACGTAAAAACCTAAAACTCTTTTGATAGACGCAAATATAATAAAAATATCTTTCAAATAAGGCATCACACGACCCTATTTTCTATTAGAAAATTTAAATATAGTAAGGCTCTCTATTTGTCGTCTTAAGTAAAAAGCAACTCGTTTTAATAAGAATATCATAATATCGCTCTAATTTCCCTCTAATTTTCCCTCTAATTTAATGTTTATATCTTCTTCTATTTAGAATTTAAGAGGGGGCACAATTGACGTTGTCACTGTGTAGATACATAGCAATAATAGAGAGTTATTGCAAGTTCACTTAAGGTCAGTCACTATTAGTGCCGCTCTTATTTTGACATCTGAGCATGCGCAGATCACTAATTTTAATAAAGATTGTGTCTGTCCTTAATAAGAGAGTTATTGCAAGTTTACTTAAGGTCAGTCACTACTAGTGCCGCTCTTATTTTGACATCTGACCATGCGCAAATGTTTACGTTTTAAAACTGACTTTATTAAGGATTGTGCCTGTCCTTAATTGTGGATGTTTAAGGGCAGCAGGTAGTGGTGACTTTATAGTTTTCGGATGCGCTTGCCGTTAGAAGTTTTTACTTTCCTATCTGAATACAGATATAAGGAAAGTATAGGAATCATGATTTTTTTCGACCTCGAGTTTTCGACGGATTTTTACGTTTTGAGGTCCCCTGAATCCGTTTTGACTATTTTCGCGATGATGTCTGTGTGTGTGTGTGTGTGTGTGTGTGTGTGTGTGTGTGTGTGTGTGTGTGTGTGTGTGTGTGTGTGTGTGTGTGTGTGTGTGTGTGTGTGTGTGTGTGTGTGTGTGTGTGTGTGTGTGTGTGTGTGTGTGTGTGTGTGTGTGTGTGTGTGTGTGTGTGTGTGTGTGTGTGTGTGTGTGTGTGTGTGTGTGTGTGTGTGTGTGTGTGTGTGTGTGTGTGTGTGTGTGTGTGTGTGTGTGTGTGTGTGTGTGTGTGTGTGTGTGTGTGTGTGTGTGTGTGTGTGTGTGTGTGTGTGTGTGTGTGTGTGTGTGTGTGTGTGTGTGTGTGTGTGTGTGTGTGTGTGTGTGTGTGTGTGTGTGTGTGTGTGTGTGTGTGTGTGTGTGTGTGTGTGTGTGTGTGTGTGTGTGTGTGTGTGTGTGTGTGTGTGTGTGTGTGTGTGTGTGTGTGTGTGTGTGTGTGTGTGTGTGTGTGTGTGTGTGTGTGTGTGTGTGTGTGTGTGTGTGTGTGTGTGTGTGTGTGTGTGTGTGTGTGTGTGTGTGTGTGTGTGTGTGTGTGTGTGTGTGTGTGTGTGTGTGTGTGTGTGTGTGTGTGTGTGTGTGTGTGTGTGTGTGTGTGTGTGTGTGTGTGTGTGTGTGTGTGTGTGTGTGTGTGTGTGTGTGTGTGTGTGTGTGTGTGTGTGTGTGTGTGTGTGTGTGTGTGTGTGTGTGTGTGTGTGTGTGTGTGTGTGTGTGTGTGTGTGTGTGTGTGTGTGTGTGTGTGTGTGTGTGTGTGTGTGTGTGTGTGTGTGTGTGTGTGTGTGTGTGTGTGTGTGTGTGTGTGTGTGTGTGTGTGTGTGTGTGTGTGTGTGTGTGTGTGTGTGTGTGTGTGTGTGTGTGTGTGTGTGTGTGTGTGTGTGTGTGTGTGTGTGTGTGTGTGTGTGTGTGTGTGTGTGTGTGTGTGTGTGTGTGTGTGTGTGTGTGTGTGTGTGTGTGTGTGTGTGTGTGTGTGTGTGTGTGTGTGTGTGTGTGTGTGTGTGTGTGTGTGTGTGTGTGTGTGTGTGTGTGTGTGTGTGTGTGTGTGTGTGTGTGTGTGTGTGTGTGTGTGTGTGTGTGTGTGTGTGTGTGTGTGTGTGTGTGTGTGTGTGTGTGTGTGTGTGTGTGTGTGTGTGTGTGTGTGTGTGTGTGTGTCTGTATAACGCATAACTCATGAACCGATACACAGAAAAACACCAAATTTTAAACTTAAGCTTCGTTTCAGCGTCCAATGAGCTGATTAGATTTTGGGCAGAGTCGGAACATCTGGGGGGGTGCTTTATAGGGGGTCATTTTTATATTTTATGGAATATATCTGTTATTTACGTTTGGAAAAGAAAATTCTTCAAATATAAGTTACTTCTAATATAATTATCTATAATTTTTGTTTGATGCAAAATTTTCCTAAAATGGTCCGTATTCGAGAAATTTGACAAAATGTAAAAAAAATAATTTTTTATAAAAATTGTTCAAATAAAAGTTGTTTGTAATATAATTCTCTATAATTTTTATTCTATACATAATTTCTCTAAAATGGACCATATTCGAGATATTTGAGAAAATGTGTAAATTTCGAACTTTGAAGAAAACTCAAAAACGGATAAAGAAAAAAACGTTAAATTTTAAACTTAAGGTTTATTTCGACCTGACGTGAAATGATTAGATTTTGGACAAAGTCGGAACATCTGGGGGGGTACTTTATGAGAGGCCGTTTTTATATTTTATGGAATATATCTGTTATTTATGTTTGGAGAAGAAAATTGTTCAGATAAAAATTACTTACAATATTATTATCTATAATTTTGGTTTTATACAATTTTTTTTTAAATGGTCCGTATTCGAGAAATTTGACAAAATGTAATAAAATTCAAATTTTTAGGAAAATTGTTTAAATAAAAGTTATTTATGATATCGATCTCTATAATTTTTGTTTTTTATATGATTTTTCTAAAATGGACCGTATTGGAAAAATTGAAGGAAAAGTGCTAAATTTAAATTTTTCATTATTTTCGTTTTCAATGAATATCTATAGAAAAATGTTTCGAGGTAGATGTATGTGGAAAATGTATATATTATAGTTTATCCTCTAAACATTTATAGAGGTGCTACAATAGGCTGTACAAAATAACCGAAAAAAGCCTGTAATAACTAGATAGGAAAGTCATGTGTTGGACACATCAGATTTTTTTTATAGAACAAAACCAGAAAAAGCAGCGGAGTTGACAAAAGCAGAAGAGATAAAAGCAGAAAAAGTAGTAGAGGAAACTTATTCTTTTAGTAACTAACTGTGTCAATTTTTAAAAAATTAAGTTTAAAACACACTCTTATAAGTTTTAAAACCACACTCTTATAATAAAATAATAAAACATATTTTTCATTAGATATTTTTCTAAACACCAGTATCGCCAGCACCAACAGCAGTACCAACAGCAATACCAATAGCAGCAATAACAATACCAGCAGCAGCAGTACCACCAACAGCAAAACCCAGCAGCACCCTGTACTAGAGTTCAGGAGGAAATTATAAGTAAGTTTTCACCTTCAGTAACTATTGACATGTGACCGCGATCTTCAGTACTTGTCTTCAGATATTGATGATAAAAAAAATACAATAGAACGAAAATTAAGGTCCATAAAGTAATCAAAAAGTTAGAAAATGTACTTTACAAAATTATAGATATACGAGAGTTATAGGGCAAATAAGAAATTTTGGTGAATTTAAAGGGGAATCAAAAGTTTGCAGAGACTTCATTAGATTTTAAACAGTAGCGTAAATTTTGATGAAATTTATATAGCGCTAAAGAAATTTTCGTTATCTAGAGAAAAATGTTTCGAGTTAAAAGTATGTGGAAAATGTATATATTTAGTTTATCCTTTAAACGTTTATAGAGGTGCTGCAATAGGTTGTACAAAAAACCGGAAAAAGCCTATAATAACTAGATAGGAAAGTCATGTGTTGGACACATCAGATTTTTTAATATTAAATATTTAATATAATCGTCATTTAAACCTTCTAAAATTATAATTTCTAATGCCTCTTTAATATTATAGACAACAAAAAAGATGAACTATAATTTAAAATTTAGTGGCTGGATTTATGGAAATTTGCAATAGGGCACAATCTTTATTAAAGTTAGTGATCTGCGCATGCTCAGATGTCAAAATAAGAGCGGCACTAATAGTGACTGACCTTAAGGGAACTTGCAATAACTCTCTTATTAAGGACAGACACAATCTTTATTAAAATTAGTGATCTGCGCATGCTCAGATGTCAAAATAAGAGCGGCAATAACTCTCTAATATCTAGACAAGAAATTGCTTACTTCATCATAGCACGATACAAATAAAATTGATCATATACTCGAATATTTTTTAAATAATGGTGACTCATCTTGGAGATTGCACTGTGGTCAACCGGCAACAATGTAATTTTATTATGATTTTCAGAGACCATCTTACCAGAATCATTTTATTGTTTATGCTTTGTCAACGCGGAAATTTAAAAAGTGAGATATTCCATAATATTTACTCCTCGTAAAAATATTATATCCATCCAATTTAGGTAAATACTTTGAATCGGCGATAAACTCGTCAATACTAAGAAGTTCTACTGGGAAGGCTAACAAACCAGTTAGGTATTAATTCAATTAAATAAATCAGTGTCGCAGCGTGAGAGGTTTATGGTTAGTTGTATCATATCATTTTAATAAATTTGAGGTAAAACGGCTTAAAATAAAACAACACTTTTACGTTTTAATTACTACTAAATTTGCTTAAGTTTTTTATACGCCTATTATATAGTGACATTTTTTGTTATTAATAGCCTTATGATATTATTGGTATATAATCTGTATTTTAATCGTCAAATTTGCCAATTTTTTAGGTATTTTATTTTTAATTTCTTCAAAAATAATTTAATTTTGATTAAATTTGGTATAATTTTATATTTATGTCTTAAATGAACAAAAAAATGTTTCAAAAATTTTAAATATTTCGAGATATTAATTTTTTTCTATTCAAAACAATTTTTTTAAAGAAATTCTACGGTGAAAAATTATCGTACAAAATTCTTCAGGTACTGATTTTTTTCGTTTTGACATGTAGTTTTTGATAAAATAAAATATAGTCACGATTAAAAAACATGCGCCAAACATTTTATTTCTCCAAGTTTAATTTGAATGGTCTAATGGTAGCCAGGTATATGATTGATGGTTTTTATCTTAGCAGCATTAAGATGGATGCAGTAGCGCGTCTAAGTAATATACAACGAAAGCAGAAAATTCTTTTAAATGATGAAAAACAGATGGTCTGTAGCGTATATGAACGTTTAATAAATACACTTTCGACGATGCAAGCCTCATACCGCTGTTCATTTTTAACCAACTTCAAAGAAGGAGGAGGTTCTCAATTCGTCGGTATATATATTTTTTTATGTATGTTCAGCGATAATTCTTTAACACGGTGTCCGATTAAAATGATTCCTTTTTGTTAGAAAGAGGATACCTTAGAGGTGGTCCCATAAAAATTTGGTCAAAATATAACAATTGTGTCTATAAGAAAATCCTCAAACTCTTCATTTTGAATGTATATTTACCAATAATTCTTTACCACCTTGTTAGATTACGATGATTCTTTTTTGTTAGGAAGGGGGTACCTCAGGGGTAGTACCACATAAATTTGGTCAAATTCTAATAATGGGGTCTATGAGACAATCATCAAACTTCTCATTTTTTATGTATTTTTAGCGATAATTCTTTATCACGTTTTCCGATTTCCATGATTCGTTTTTTGTTAGAAAGAGGATACCTCATAGTTAGTTCCATATACAATCGGTCAGGATCTGATGGTCTATGAGAAAATCAAAAATTTTAATTTTTAACCAGGCGCCCGACACGTGGGGCGAGACATACCTCATTCGTCTTCTAAATACAAGATTTTGTTAAATTTCCTGCGTTTGTCGGGTTTGGGTTTGTCACACCTCACGTGTCAATAATAGTTACACTTGTAGTTATAGCGTATTTTTTCACTTTAATCGCAGGTTTTGGAGGTAAGTTGTCATTTGTCCATTTCACTACTTTTTTATGCCCATTTTATGCATATTTTTAGCCTTTGTAATAATTATAGGCGATTATGAAAAATAGCAGGAGCGCCAAAGAAAAAAACATTAAATTTTAAACTTAAGTTTTATTTCGACCTGGCGAAATGGTTAGATTTTGGAAAAAGTCGGAACATCTGGGGGGGTACTTTATGGGGGGCCGTTTTTATATTTTATGGAATATATCTGTTATTTATGTTTGGAGAAAAAATTAATCAAATAAAAGTTATTTCTAATATTATTATCTATAGTTTTTGTTTTATGTAAAAATTTCCTGAAATGGCCCGTATTCGAGAAATTTGACAAAATGTGCAAAATTCTGATTTTTATGAAAATTGTTGAAATAAAAGTTGTTTGCGATATCGATCTCTATAATTTTTGTTTATACATTATTTTTCTAAAATGGACCGTAATGGAAAAATTGTAGGAAAAGTGCTAAATTTAAATTTTTTAGTATTTTCATTTCCAATGAATATCTATAGAAAAATGTTTCGAGGTAGATTTATGTGGAAAATGTATATATTTATTTTATCCTCTAAACATTTATGGAGGTGCTGCAATAGGTTGTACAAAATAATCGGAAAAAGCATGTAATAACTAGATAGGAAAGTCATGTGTTGGACACATCAGATTTTTATGTATACAACTATATAAAAATCTTTTTTATTTTTTGCATTTTCTTTTGTCATCTTACATGAAAAAAAAACATGTTATTTTTTTATAATAAACTTTTATTTCCATAGAACCTCTTTATTTTGTAGATACAATTAAAAATAATCATATGAAAATTTGCAATAAAAAATGTACACCATATTCATGATTTTTTGAATGAGGTATGTCACACCCCACGTGTCTGAACTCGTAATACTATCCCACCTGTAGGCGCCGTATTTAGGGCATATGTGCGATTTTAATGGGTTTTTTAATAAAAAAAATGAATAATGAAAGTATTCGTGGCAAAAATTGAAAGCATTGTACGTGAAAAGAAGGTGACTCGGACTGTGCAAGCTCCAAAGTAAATTGTCGTGGTCGAAACTATTCATTCTTCTATTTTTTTGAAAACAAATCGCCAACCATGGAATCCGTTAGAAGGAATTAAATCCGATAGAACTTATTTGGGCTCAAGTTAAGTGTTACGTAGCTCATTTAAAATAAGCTACGTCCAACGTTCACTGGAAATCGGAATAGCACGAATACGGAAAAACGATTGGACAAATGCCGTAACCCACGCCACCAAGAAAGAAGACAAAATGTGGAGATTGGACGGGTTGGTGGACAATGTAATTGAAAAGGTGGTGATAGAATTAAATGTCTCAGAGGATGCCAGTTCTAAAGACTCGTCACCATAGATCAATATTTTTTATTTTATTATCTAACAATTGCTAAATTATTTGAGTATTTTTTTTTAACATTAAATTTATTTATTATTAGAAGGCCATACTTTTTTAATTCTTATCAATATTTTAAATTACATTTTGTTCTATATTTAAATTTAAATGCACTTTTTATTTTCCCTGTATGATTATTTATTGCAAAACTTTTTATAAATTTTTTTTTTTTTAGTTAATAACAAAAAATTCCCATTTTTTGTCAACTTTTTCAGACATTTCATACAAAGTAGATTAAACAATATTTAACGTAAATCAATAAAATAGTGTTAATTAAAGCTTATTCATAATTAGCATTTTATCGCAAATCATTGTTACGCCACTGCATAGGAAGAATATGGGTAATTCTAGAAATACATTGTTGCCGGCCGACCATAATCCTTCGATAAGTCACCATCATTTAAAAATTGTAATAGTATGGTATAAAACCTGGCGGTACTCCCACGTTTACTAATTGACTTTGAGACTTAAATCAAGCTTTGGTCTTGGAAATTATCTTCTATATACTTACATACTGAAGACGGTCACTTATAAATGAAGAAATCCAGAAATCAAATCCAATGTCCAGTTTTATGCAATAATTATACGATTTAGACAATACCTTTTGATGATTTACACGGTCGAATGCTTTGCTCAGGTCACAAAAAAATCCAACAGATCATAATTTCGTGATTAGAGTTAATCTATGATTTTATTAAAAAATAATTATACTAGCAGTATTATTTGAATTTTATTGTCATTTTAAATGTATAGTACTACCAAGAATATCAAGCTACCCAACATTATATTCTGCTTGTGATTTACATTATATTATTTCTACAACTTTTTGGATCATTCTCTATAACTAGATAAACATTTATTATGAACCGAAACTTCGAGAACCATGTATCAAACTTGAGTTTTACATATTAAATACATAAATAACCAGGAACACACATTCTAAAAATTTAGTATGTGAATAGTTTAGGCAAAATTCCTAGAATAATTTCACGAAATTATAATTAATTTTATGAGTTTATTAGTTATCGGTTTTACATTATTAGAACAGTAGATAATCTGGATCATACATCGCATAACCAAAACTGTTTCATACATGGAATAATTTTAGATTTTAGATAAGTTATATTAATTCAGATGGTTTGGAGCAGCGTTTCTTAATCTTTTTGATAAGTAGAACCCTTTTTAGTTTCCACTGGTTTATTTCAATAATAGTTTTAGTAGAAGATTCAGCACATGGATTATTTGCAACAAAAATCTCTATTATTTCAAACAATACATCTCTGTATCTGTAACATGTAGAGGGTGGGTTACCCCCACGGCACTTAGGCCTCTTTAGGCCCATTGTGCATCCTCCTAAGATGATAGGCACCTCCTAGCTTGTGAGCCAGCCTACAGATTTAATGTAGTTGACAACGTCGCCAAGAGGTGATGCTCTTATATCGGCCGGTGTTAGCCGATACTCGTTGAACACAAATCTTCTAATAAATAAGAGCATCGAGCAATTGTAAAGGATATGCTCGATGGTCTCATCTTCTTGTTTCCACCCTCTGCAGAGTGCGGATTCTAACAGCCCCATGATATGGAGATGCTTCCGTACTTGGCAATAACCAGTCAAAATGCCAGTCAAAATGCTCAACAGAAACAAATTGCTGATTTAAGTTGATATTTCAAGATGGATATGTCGCCGTTCGCTATGCCAACGCCCAGTATTGCAGGAGCAAATGAATATAACGAGCAAGCGTTTTGATTTACCAGCTGTGACCGTGTCGACAGCACATATTTCATAAAGGAATGGCTTAAGTAACGCTAAAAAAATAAAAGGCGTTAGCGATAATTTCATGATCGCTAAATCGAGCGATGCACCTGAGAATCCCAGGTATTGTTATTGTTGTGACTAGCAAGTTCTTTCTCCAACGTGACAAAACTTTTGAGATGACCTAATTGTTGCATTGGCTGACAAAAAAACACCAGCTGCTCGTGAATACAAAGCGGCTACACTTTAAAGCCATGTGTAATTATGAGATTCAAAGATGTTGTAGCATCACTAGATTTTATTATGTGTTGCCTTTTGCCGTGGAATCCAGTTCTGAGTATGGTTGAATACGGTTTATACTATTCAGAAGCCCGTTTTGCCATTCACATACATACTAATTTCGAACGTGAACGCGAATTTGATGCGATCAGTATTGTGACTTCGAGAATGATGAAAAATGCAGAGATAATTGGAAAACCAAGAAGTCAGTTTAAATATAGACAAGAAGCCGAACGTTTCAAGCCAAACAAAATCTTTAATGTACCTTCCTTTAAATAAGACCACCAGAGACACCAACAAAATGCATGTCGGAAAATATAACTGGCGAGTACATTTAACGCGGTTATTACTCATAAAAAATCCGACAGCACAAGTGCACTAATTGTAAAGAATGGGTCACGTCTAATCCAATTGTTGGTATAAACAAGGAAAGTAAAAAAAAACATTTGTGTTAAAATAAATAACGCGATCTAAATTCGAAACCGATACCCATGTTATTATACTGTAAACAAGCTCAGTCATTTATATATTTTATTGATAGTGACATGTCAATAATTTAAAAATCTGTAGTAAAAACATTAAAAGGAACGATTGGGCCAGCTGAATAAGATGCAAGTGCTTCTTGGAGTTATTTACATTATTGCTCTTTATTTGTTAGTCATTTGCCGACTGTTACATTAGAGGTTGCTCCAAATAGTATGTCCTGTAAGTCAAATAGGACCATCAATTATCTTTAAGTCGCCCCGAAGTGCCACAATAAATACAATGATAGCTGTTTCTTTTCAATTAAATCTCAGTCGTCTTCAGGGGTTGAAATTAACTCGTAAGGGTGTGAATTGGAAAGAGTATTACTATTATATTATAAAATATAAGTCCTATTGTGCCAATAAGCCAACAAAAAGTATTTAAGAACAAATTAATGCTTTTAAAATATTTTACCACGTTGGACATAAAGTCAAGCTTTTATGAAATGGAAATTGAAGAAAGTTACAAACACGTAACTTGTTTTGTTACTTGACCTATTACATACTATAGTCGCATTACGACTGATTGTGAATCAAAATAACATTTTTACAATCTAGAGACTTTTGACGTGTATCTGTACACTGTGCATTTCGTAGTATATACAGACTGTAATTTGGTTCGAGCAACAGCTGTAAAGAAAGGCTTATAAACGTGTATTAAGTTATGGAATTAAAACTTTTCTAATGAGAACCACCCTGGACGTAAAATGCAACATATAGACCAATAAAGCCGAAATCCAGTGGATGATGAAAGCAAGTTATAAGCATGCGCGTTAATAATAGCAAACATTAACAAAATTGTTAATTAATAAGCCCGTCTTTGATACTGACCTAATTGTTAACAAGGACACGATCCTAACCAAAACAAAACTCTCGAAAATATTTTGTGCTCATCGCAGCGCGATTGTTTACTATGACTTTGTATATAGAAAGAAACAAGTAAACTTAGGAACTATTTATTATTTTGCATTGGACGAAAATGGAAGAGGTCATCATAGTAGCACAGCATCCCATGAAAATAGCAAACGACGGTAGCCGCTCATGATGAGTTTCTATAGTCATCGAAGTAATTATAGAAATGGTGAGTGGCAATCCCACAATATTAAATTAAAATATATGTTTTTGTTAATTTAGGGTCCCACCAAATTTTTCTAAATAAATCATAATAAAGAAGTAACACTAGAGTTTAGTGTGGTAGCTTTAGTGTTTAGTGTTGGAGTGGCAATCCCATCCAATTTTCCTGAATAAATCATGACAATAAAGTAACACTAGAGTTTAATGTTGTAGCACTAGTGTTTAGTGTTGTAGTACAATCCCACCAACAATATTTAAAAAAAGTAATTAGTTGCAATCGCACTAATGTTTACTGTAATGGTGACAATCACACTAACGTTAATTGAAAAGGTAGTTAGTGGCAATCCCACTATGTGTACTGGAATGATGGTAATCCCACCAACATTATTCAAAAGAGTAATTATTGGCAATCCCACTAATGTTTACTGTAGTGGTAGCAATCCCATCAAGGTTAATTGAAAAGGTAGTTAGGGGCAATCCCAATATGTTTACTGTAATAATGGAAATATCATTAACATTAAATGAAAGAGTAATTAGTGGCAATCCCACAAATGTTTACTGTAATTGTGGCAATCTCACCAACAATAATGAAAGAGTATTTAGTGGCAATCTCACTAATGTTTATGGTAATGATGGCAATCCCACCAACGTTGATTGATAGAATGACTAGTGGCGATATCACTATGTTTACTGTAATGATGGCAATACCATCAACATTAATAGAAACAATAATTATTGGTTTAGCGTCTAAACAGAACATTAGTGATAATGTTCATAAGTCGTAACAGTAGTTCTGTTTTCTGATCTGATCTGGTCAGAAAACACACGGACCTGGTTTTAAGAAAAAGCGTTTTTTGCCTCTTCTCTCTCTCTCTCTCTCTCTTAAAATGGAGCTTTTCGGGTTTCGTCATCAATATGTCATTAGTGGCTATACTTTCGAAAATTTCAGTCAATAAAACAATCCCTATTTGAGTTCCATCCATTTTAAAGTGGCTCATCATAAAATATTTACATAACATTAACGATTAGCTTACATTAAAGGCTTCGCAGTTTACTTTTCTCTGTCTATCGCTTATTTAAACTGAATGGTAGAACAATTCAGAATAATTCCTAACAAACTTTGTTAGCAGGGATTTTATTAATCGTCTATGGGTTAAGGCAAATTTCAAGCTTTATTTGTGTGCCTACACACTTCCCACGAGTACGATTTTATAATACAGTATACATTACAATTTCTCAGGATGTTTTACTTATTTAAATTAACTTTGCTTTTGTTTTATAAATATTTACTTAATATTTAGGTTTAGAAATACAGTAATTTAAATAACTATTTACAGTTTAAGAATAATCCCGTTATAATAAAAAGTATTTAATTTGAATACCGAAATATTGGTAATTTAATCCCAAGAATGTATAGAGAATACTGACAGAGGTGCCGTATATATGCAATTGCAATGCACACCACTGAAAAAAAACTCTTGTCCCGAAACCTCAAAAAATAAATAAGGGATCAGACCGCATGATATCTAGTCCAACCTTTAACATAATTCTTCTAAGGTCGACTCCAACTAAAACAGGTTAAATCAAGAGGTAGATTAATATTTGCTTGGAGCTCTCCTATGGTATAAGAATGCATCTGAAAGAAGCAGGGAACCAGGTTCTTGCGTAGATGGAGTTAAACTAAGCGACATCACCGTCTCATTGGGAAAATATACCACTATATTCCAGGTTAATATACACGCAATTAAATTGTGTGCAAGAAAATCTAAGAACAAAGTATAAAAACAGTCAAGCAGCCTTAAGGCCCTTGATTTCAATAGAATCAGGTCACATCGGGTCTGGAACTACTTAATGATCGGGCAACCAACTAGCGTGAGTACCAGGATATAAAGGTATGCAAGGAAATGCAGAGACTTCTAAACTCGCCAACTCTCATTAATAGGAACACAATTTGTGTTTGAGGTAAGCAAAATCTCTGCTCGCCAGGTAGGAAACAAATAACCACTAAACACTAAACTCACTAGCAAAAGAAAAGAGGACACGTAATCAGTAAACTTATGCTAAGTGGACCAAATCCACGCTAATAAGTATTCGTAGTACCAAAATACAGGAAAAGTAGGAGAATATAATAGGTCCAAGAGGTCACTATGTTTATAACGTCAATAAATCAATCAAGGACAAACTTTGCCTTTACTACTTTTTATTATTTAAAACTTAATTAAGAAACATAAAACTTAAATATATATCGGCGGCGCCGATATTTAACTATTGTTTTGTTTATAGTTTTAAGAAGTTTGATTTATTGGTAGTCGGTATTTAAATAAGATAAGATTTAAAGTTCTACTTGTGTGACTTAGCAAAATTGATACACACTTGCCTTTCATAGTGAGGGGTAAGAATAGCGAAACGGAGCTGGCAGGATGTTTATAAAGAATAAGAAATGAGAACAGATTAGAAAAGTGTGATCGATTGGGCGGTGGTACGCTGGCTCCGGATCGCTAGTATCATTTCTTTATTTGATTAATAATTGATATCGTATTATTATCCGTATTTCTTTAATAATTATTTACATAACGTCGTTTAAAGTGTTGTCAACATTTTTTAATGTTCTATATTGCATTAACTAGTTTTCAGCAAATTGGTACGATTTGTCATCAAATAATTATCGAGCCGGTCTTTGACATTTACCTACCTAATTGTTAAAAGGGACATAACAATAAACAAAACTCCGGAAATATTTTGTGCTCATCGCAGCGCGATTGTTTATTATGACTTTATATAATGAGTCTTTACATATAGGATAGAATAAAGTATTCAGAAACTATTTATTTAATATTTTATATTGGCTGAAAATGGGTCAGTGCTTAAAATAAATACATAAAAAATTATAACACTAAGAAAATCACATACTGATACTAGACACGTGAATTTTGGTAACAAGGAGAAAATCCTTATATTTTACACAAGTAACATATTGATCATGCAGGCCTTTAGTGAAATCTAGTGGTTGTATTTAAATATTATCTACAATCGATGCATTTTTAAAATATTGCAAGCTACAATCTCTGAAACAAAACTTTCGAAGATATCATAAGTGGTTTGATGGCAAACATTAAAAAATTGGAAAAAAAAATGAATTATAAATGACCGAGCCATTTAATTCAATAACATTTAACTTTCTTAGTAAACAAAACACGTAGATTGATTACATAGTAACAGAAGTGCCTCGTGGAAATGGTAGAATGTGTAATCATAACTATCTTTAATTTGTTACGAGCAACACTCTTAGCTGAAAAAGAAAAACAGTGGATAGCAGTAATTTCGGAAATAAAGTAAAAATTAATGAAACCATTCACTCTGTAACTGGTTATGTGTCGAAAAATCCAAGCCTAGCCGCAAATTTTTGAGGAGTAAATCAGAAACACATAAAAAAAATATGACTGTCAAATCAAGGTCAACGATTCAATGCAACTAGACGTCGGGCCACATTATCAAATTGTCAAATGTGAAATGTCACTATTCATTGCCTTTTTTTGATTTTCGATTTTTCGATTTAAAAATCCAAAAAAGAGGCATTGATAATTTAGCCAGGCGATATCGTGACTATTGAAGATTCACAGAAAACAAAGTCCCAAATAAAAAGGGCCCTTACACTGTCCGATAGGTATTACCAGATGAAATATATTAACTTTATAAAAAGGGACAGCAAACGATAGTAGCCGCTCATGATCAGTTAAGGCTATCGTCAGCGTACTAATTATTATAAAAACGATGAGTGGCAGTCCTACAATATTAAATTAAAATAATTGTTTTTAATAACTTAGGGTGGCAATCTGATAGATTGATAAGCAAAACACAGCTTTTCTATAGAAGGTTTAATATATCTTTTTGTATAATAAAAACAGTACATCAATTACGAAAAACAATCGTAAGAAGCTATCTATAACAACTAATACTATAGTAACTATATGATATCGGCATTACCTAGGAAATACAATTCTAACACACCCCCTTAATACCGATTTCATTCAAACAAAATAAATGTTTTTTCTTTGTAAGAGGTTTTGTAAAGATATCTGCTAACATGTTTTGGGTAGAAATGTAGAGTAGGTTAACCTGACCACATCTCGTCATGTGGGAACTAGCACCTGAATCTAGGATCCAGCCTTCAAGATTCTTTTCCGCTCCAAAAGCTGCAAAAAAACTTTTCTCTTGGCTTTTCGATGACGGAGCTGATTTCGCATAGTTTCGCTTTATATGGCCTTCTTCTCCACAGCCATAACAACGCACCTTCCTCCGATACTTCTTCTTGTTTACGTTTTCTCCATCTTTATTTTGAGAAATCTTGCCTTCTGACTTCGTCACAAGTGCTATCTTTGGATCACGGCTCACCTCCAGCTCATCTAGACGTTGCTCATGTAGTCTTAACCGTTAGGTCAACCGAATAAGACTTCTTTCTGCAGTTGGTGTTGATTCCCAAGCATTTTTAAATTCTAAATATTCTGCAGGCAGCGTATTAAGCACTCTATTTAACAACATTGACTCAGGAAGCTATACTTTATCAGCCTTAAGTTCATCTTGCAAATCTTGCCAGATTTTCTGCAGTATAAAAACGTGCATAGCAATAGTATCTGCAGGTATCTTCGAGTAACTAAATAGTTGACTATATAGCATATCTAACCTTCTTTCATTCTTCTGCTCAAAAATGGAATGAAGCACGTCCCACATATCCTTCCCACTTTGGCAAGTTAGAATATGTTGCTTTACAGCAGAAGAAACATTTGAACCAATAATGTAACGTACTACAGCATCAGCTTCTTCAAAAATGGAAATGTCTTTCTTATAAACATCTTTTTCTTCAGAAGAAGCATTTTCTTTTAGAGCTGCAGGCGAAATCCAATCTCCAGTAACAATTTTTCTTACCTTGTGAACAGTCAACTGCAAATCCACATCGAACTTCCACGATGTCCAGTTACTTTCACCATGTAATTTGTCAATTGTACCTCTCAAATCAATTTTTGACATATTTTTAAAAATCAGAAAAATTGGCTCAAAATTCTAATTTTTACGCATTGGAATTGTACCTGGGCTCATAACCTGATAGATTGATGAGCAAAACACAGCTTTTCTATAGAAGGTTTAATATATCTTTTTGTATAATAAAAACAGTACATAAATCACGAAAAACAATCGTAAGAAGCTATCTATAACAACTAATACTACAGTAACTATATGATATCAGAATTACCTAGGAAATATAATTCTAACATAATCCCATTAAATTTAACTGAATACATCATGATAATAAAGTAGCATTAATATTTTGTGTTGAAGAATCTTAATTAAAAGCGTAGTTAGTGACAATCTCACTATATTTACTGTGATAGTGGTAATCCCACCAACATTAATTGAAAGAGTAACTAACTAGCGGCAATCCCACTAATGTCTAATGTAATAATGCAATCTCACTAACATTAATTGACATTATTTAGTGACAATCACACTAATGTTTATGGTATTGGTGTCAATCACACCAACGTTGATTGAAAGAATGGCTAGTGGCGATCCCACTGTGTTAACTGTTATGGTGGCACTCCCACCAACATTAACTGAAACAGTAATTTATGGTTTAGCGTCTAAAAAGAACATTATTTCATGAGTCATAAAGGCGCGTCCACATTATGCCGATCGGCTGTAGGGTTTCATTATATTCGGAGTAAAAGAAAAAGCATCGTCCGCAACTATGACATACGAAATAGGGAGACTTTGTCTTTCTTCAAGTCTTTCCTTATACAACGTATTGTTGAAGACTCCACCATCGAAAATTCTCCCTTGGCAACCTACATTCAAATATATGAAATTAAAATTTGCGTCAACTACAGTGAGCAAAACGGTACTAAAAAACCCCTTGTAGTTGATAAATTCTGAGCCCGTATGAATAGGCTTTCACAGTGATGTGCTTGCCGTCTATGGCTCCGATACAGTTTGAATAGTTCCATTTTTTGGTAAATTCTTAGACGATTGCTTCCCATTCCATTCGCCTTTACTTTGATGCATCTGAAAAGTACAAAAAATCTTTTTTAGGATTCACCAGCCCATGATGAGGGAAAAAAGTAAAAACAAGTTGAAGACCTTGAAACAGGAAAAAGTAAAGACCAAGCTTCTTCTCAACCAGCAACAGGACCAGCTAGCTGTGGTTACCCCAATGAAAGTGCCAAAAACCAAAAATTTGAAGAACACCCAAGACCAAATCCGCTAAACGTAAGCTTACAGATAATCTTGCCTCATCCAATGCACCTATTTTGGATAAAACGGTGAATCTTATGAGATCGATCCAGTCAAGAAGAGTTGTACAACAAATATAAATATTCGTTGTTTGGCGAACAACTAGTAATGAAGCTACGCAGGGTACCTTCTCCGCGAACAATATGTGTGGTGCAAAATTCCATAAACCAAGTCCTACTTGATGAGAAAATGGGGATGTACGAACCTCACATTGCACAATCTGGACCTACGTATGGCAACATACAACCGTCTAATTCAACCAGGCCATTTTCTGCTTTTTCTTCGTCGTACCAATCGTCACCTGACATACCACTCAGCCAGACGCAGAATCCTTCACCTCACCCATCCCATTCGGCATCACCTTCATATTCCCAATCGCCCTCACCTTCATGTTCCCAATCGCCTTTACCTGCATATACTTTGTCTGATAGCATTATTGAACCATTTTCACGTGACATCCTTTAAAACCCTTACCTACATGAAGATGACATTCAGCACTGACGCTTCGTTCTCGTTAATTTTTGTCATTTATTTTAAATGAAATAAATAAAATAATTTTTTCTTATTTTTTTTTAACTACAAGTAATATCTATATTTCTTACCTTAACGTAATCTTGGAGGGCCTCGACAAGGGCGTTACAAACCTCTGGCACAATACAAGAAATAGCTTGTTTGAAAATCTTCATCATATACATCAATGAATGGTACGAATCTTCAGTCGCAAAAAAGCGCAAGGTGTCTGCTAGACGTTCACTTGCTAATTCTCGACCCGATCATGGTCAATAGGTGTTCGAAATCAGACCTTTCATTTTGAAAAAGTTGCAGAATCCCACGTCGTTCCTGTACTCGAAGTTCCTGTACTCGAAATTTAACTCGTCAACCTCATCGAGTAGTAAGTCCCTCATGAATTCACGGGCCCTGTACTTTTTCCTCCCCTGAAGGATGCTGGGGTGAATCCAAAATCTCCTAGGGTGACGGGCATGACGGTTTCTTGCAGTTAATGCTATAACTATTGCTGCCGAAGAAGCTAAAACGGCATCACCATCACTCGACATTTCTCCAACAAAGTGCGCACTGCACACCTATTCACTGCCGCGGGTTGGTTCGGCACTGATCGACAATTCGGGCACTGATTGACAATTCGGGACGTCCAGACTACTGGAACAATGTAGACCACTTGCCGAACACCGCAAGCCAAACCTAACGTTGTTTTGATATAATGCGGACGCGCCTTTGCAGTAGTTCTGTTTTCGTATTTTGTAATTCCTCATAAATATGGCGCGAGGACGCACCAATTGCAGAATGGTCGTGTTAGTGATGTGCCTCTGCTCCCCACCACACATTCCAGAAGTCCATACACATGCGTATCAGGATGGACGAGCGGGAGAAAGAAAATTAGCGCAGTAGTCAGTACGCGAATAAACAGTGGCAATGCCATATCAAAATTATAATTGAGAATACTCGATCTGTTAATTAAATCATTGTAAAAGGAGTTTAGACCTTTTTATTAGGGATGATGCATCCTTTCTCTTAACATACAAGTCTGTTACCTTGATCAATTTTTTCCACTTTTACTTCTAACTGAGCTGAATCTACTGTAGAAGAGTAATTGGTTTTATTATTTTTTAACTCCTGAATGTCGTTTTGTAGTTAATAGAATCACAGTCTTTAATGTTTTAGCTCATTACTGAACTTTCTACATGTGGGACAAGACCAATGCAAACCATTGTCAATGTATTGAGTAACGAGTCTTCTCATAACTTGATTGCAAACTGAAATAAGGAATAAACATATTTTCTCCAAATTCTGCACAAAAATATTTTAAGTGGTATCCTCTATAGATATAAATTAAAGTTTACCGACACTTCGGAATATGTATTTTTGTACATCTGAAAATCATATACAAATCTGTTATCGGAATTCAGCCACTGAACCACTGAGCTGGCACAATTTTAATGTCGTAAATTTCGAAACTACCCTATCTCCATCCAAAATTTGGCAATCTCCCCACATGAATGCCCCGGTTCCGACATTGAACTTGAAAAATCGATAAAGTTAAAATTGTTTACGAATACTTTCGACCTAACGGAATCGGATTACTTTTGGCGACAAGAATACTAGATTAAAATTAGAAACTTTTCCTAATCTGATGTCGGTAAAGTTTATTGTGGTTCCGTTGTAATAAAACTCAAACAGACATTATTTATTTTCGTAACAATATATTCCGTTTTTGTTTGTTTGAAATTGGGGTGCCTCTGGAAATATTTTAATTGATACTTTTCAGAGGTTATGTGCTCTGAGAGTTCTTTATTTACGATTTTAAGCTGTGTTGTCAAATGATGCGAAAAAATCTAAAAACTAAAGAAACTTAAGATAAACATACAAAATACGACAGAAAGTGAAGTGGGGATAGTCGGTTTATATCCGAACGAACGGTTCAAATATAAGGTCAAGGTTGGACTCCTGGTCTCGTACGAATTGTTTCTTTCATTAATTCTCAGCTTTTTAATTTTTTTTTTTTGGTTGTTTTCACTTCGGTAATATGAAGTTATAATTTTCATAATTTTGAAGGGGAATAGGGGATTCTTTCATTTTCAGAATTTCCAAATTTGCATACAAAACAAACTGTGCCGTGTTATTAATGCCTTTTTTTTTATAAATAATTCACATTAGGTAAGGTTGGCTAGTCTACGGAGACTATTCAGGCTGTGAGTCGGCTTATGCTAATGAATTATATTCCTAGGGCGCCATCACTTTTGAAATTTCCTTTATTTAAAAAAAAAAATTAAACAGGTGAAAACAAAGAAAAAAACTATACTAAGAAAAATGATTAATTTTACTAGAGTCAAAAGTTACTTAACCTTCCGTTAGTCGCGTGTATCTGGTAGATACATGAAATGCTTTTATTTCCCCCTCTCCGGTAGTTTACTACTCTCACCATTCCAGTAGCTTCCTCGCTTATGGGCATCTTTCGAATAGTGCACGAATCATCTTGGTACATATAAGTGGTTTTAAAATATTGGCGTTTTGTATCTAACAGATACACGCGACTCTTGCGGTAAGTTTTATAAATATGTTTTTTCTTTGCATATTTTTACTAGTTTTAAAGGTAAATTAAATAGTTATTTGCAGTGTGAAATTACATCCTTTAATTGCATTGGCTGATAATAAAAAATATGACATGTATCTAGGAGATACATGCTTCCATTTACGTAACTTTTATTGTTTTTAGGCAATAAAATGGAATTTCGACGTGAAAAGTATGATTTAAACAATAAAAAGCACTGTGAGGAGCTGAGAAATCTATTGTTACAACAGAAAAGTGATGATGAAGATGAAATAGTAGATATAGGAGACGAAAACAGTGATACAGACGTGTCTGTTTGTTTTGAGGACAGGAAAGAAAATTCTGAGAGCAAACAAAGTGTTTATTGTGCGAGTGAAGAAGACGAAGAAGAAAATGCAGTACATTTTACTGCTATTTAAAATAAAAAGATTGTTATAGTGAATGAGCCGTTAAACATGCTAATGGGATATACGAAACTTGGAACTTATTGATTGACGATACAATGCTGCAGGAGATTGTTGAATGTACCAATAAATACATTCTAAAATAACCAATATTTCTGAAATCAAGGCACTTATGGGCTTGTTATATTTAGCTGGCGTTTACCATGCCAGTCGACTAAGTTTAGATGAACTATGGTCAGAGGATGGCGTACAGAGGTTTAGGAAGACCATGAGTTTGAGGAGATTTCGTTTCATAATGCGCTGTTTAAGGTTTGATGACAGGGAAACGAGAGACGAGAAAAAAAATAGACCGCTTGGCAGCAATAAGGAATATTTTTGAGGCATTTGTGACAAATTGCCAAAAATCATACTCTTTGGGCCAAAACGTGACTATTGATGAGAAATTAGAAGCTTTTAGAGGATGCTGTGCTTTTTGCCAGTATATACCTTCTAAGCTAGCTAAATATGGCATAAAAATCTTTGCCCTTGTAGATGCAAAACTATCTCATGCCTACAATATGGAGATATATGCTGGACAACAACCAGAAGGACCATATGGCATAAGCAATAAAGCAGTTGATGTGGTCAAGAGACTTATTACTCCTATTCATAATTCTGGCTGTAAGGTCACGATTGAAGAGCTCCATTTAGTTTGTTTAGGTTTCAGAAAAATTGTACTTTAATCTAGTATGTACTAAAATCGAACAAAAATGTTATTTTATTATTAAGTATGCATTTTAATGATACAATATACTTATCAACAAATGAACAACAGAAACCGGAGATCATAACATTTTATAACGGAACTAAAGGTGGAGTAGACACTGTGGACAGAATGTGTGCAAGCTATAACGTTATCCGGAACACAAAACGCTGGCCGATGGTGGTATTTTGTTCTATGTTTAACACTGGTGGAATTAATTCACAAATACTTTTGTTGGAAACCAAAACCAAGTGAAAAGTAGAAAAAGTTTTTTACATGATCTGGCTAAGCAGTTAACCGAACCTGAGATCCAAATACGACAAGTGACAAACGTAGAAGTTCTGCCGGATGCCGATCCTGAAAATATCCCTGCTCCTATGCTACACGAAAATGAGGATATATCCAGAAATAGAAAAAGATGTAGTCTGTGCTATTTACAAACAAAAAACCCCGTTTCACAAAATTTTTCTGTGTAAAATGTTCAAAACCTTTGTGCCTTGATAACTGTAAAAGTATTTGTAAAGATTGTGTTCCTGGGCAAATAATGTAAATATTTATGAATAATTTGATTATTTTATAATTATGTCTATCCTTTTTTGTTTTGTAGAGCAAAAATTTTCAAATAAAGCAGTTTTCTAATTTTTTATATTATCAAATCCTAAAATGATAATGTATCTTTCAGATATATGCGCGACTAATCCCGAAAGCTTTTGGACGCGACTAGCGGAAGGTTAAGTAATGATGGTCTATTATCATAAGAACCTTGAGGAAATTAAACGGTAATAAACATTTAATTATCTTTATTATTCTATAATAAATACAATAATCTGAAGGCTAAGATTTGAGTTAACAGTAAAAAAAATATGAAAAGCTAAAGGCTAAAATGTTGATGACAAAAATAATAAACTTTTATGAGTATCTGTACAATTAAATAATGCATATTATATAGCTCAGACTTTTCTAACTGTTAAGTAAACATATCTCACCGGTAGATTGTCTGTAACTAGTTTACCACGAGGGCCTTTGGTTCGGATAGATTTTCAATGACATATCGTTCCCTCAAAGGTTAATGAAGACCACGATCTATTGCTGTCTAGCTTTACAAAGTAAGGTTCTCTCTAGCCTCTAGCTTTTCGACGGTGGCTATTCTAAATTTGAGATTTTTCTTTTTCTCAGGAACACATGGAAATACGAAATATGGAAGCAGTTACATATCTGATAATAAACAAGAGGGTTTTGAGTACTCGAAGTCGTAGATACTCGTAAAAGAATTGTCAAATACCCCAAGTGGGAAAAAAATATGTTATCTACTAAAAAATAATATTTACTATAAAAGAAATGCAAATTATACAATTATTAAACCCTAACGGTCATATTAAAAACAAGTTACTATTAACCAAATAAGAAACAAAATATAAAATATGTAGTGATTTGAAATTAATGAGCTAAATTAATAATTACCGCCAAACGGGGTAAAGTGGATCAAAAATATCGGGTTTTTCAAGATTCTGCCTTTATCATTTGATTTTTCTCAACGAAAAAATTAATGTAGAATCTTTGGACATTCAGTTATAGTTAACATTATGTAAAAAAAAATTTGTAATGAAAACTTTTATTTTTTTTGTAAAAGAGTGATGCATTTCACCCCGTTATATGGGATGAAATCACCTATTTATTTAACTTATAAATAAATCCATTTTAACCTCGCCAAGTTTAAATTGGATCAGAAATTTTAGTTTTAAAAAAATAAAAACAAACTTTACAAAAAAACTACATAATTTTTATTTTGTTTTTAGTCAAAAACTACATCAAATCACAACTTTTATTTTAAAACACTGTAAGAAAAACAAAATAATAATAAAATTTACTAATAGTGATAATTACAACCATATAAACAAAAAAAAAAACATTCTTTGGCAATAAAAAAAAAAACAAAAACAGCAAAAATATGAAATAAACTAAAATCGATTATTGTAGAACGAGAATAGAAATATTTTTAAAACTGTAGTTTCCTCTTCTCCTGGACAGTTAGTTTTTTTTTGAACGGTGAAAATATCCGTAATATCCGGATATGTAAAGAAATTTTTTTTGTTGCCAATACTGGGTTTTTTTTTAACAAGCTGACTGTGCACTGTTCGCCATCTTTTTCCATGTCGATTATCAAACAGACATAATTTAGAACTCTTTCGCTTGTTGGGAACTGTGTTAACTGTGTTATAACAATTTGTTCCTTCTCTTCCAAACTTTTTTTTTCATTTTCTGAGAGATGTTCTTCCTCATCACTAGAAAGGTGTTTCCAATGGTCTGAATGGGGTTCATTATTTTCATTCAATTTTTTGTTTTCTTCAGGTTTTATTAATGTCTGTAGAAGATCTGCTACAGACACACTTTTTCCAGAAGGCACATTTATCTTCTTACCTCGTTTTGGAGCCGTTTTACCCCCCCCCCCCTTCTCATTTGCCTTAAATGTTTAACAATTGTATTTGTCCAAGCTATATTCACATCTTGCCGTTCTACATCTTCTTCTTTTTGTGGTGCGCGAAGATGTGCTATTTTTTTCAAAACTGCTTCGGGATTAAATGGTGAAATGCCGCAGGACTTGAAGCCCGCTTCTGTATTTGTTTTTGACTTACCACCAACTTTATCCAAGGTCTCGTTTAACAGCTTCGGAAAAGAAGTCTTTGGTAAGACGCCCCTATTTTGTAGTTTCCACTTTTCTACAACATTTTGACATGCCGCCTTTAAAGGCCGGAAGTAATCTATATCTGTATCTATATCTGGCTGGAGCAAATGGGTCAAATTTTGTGAAAGCAATACAAATGTTATGTCGTCTTTTTCGCAATGTTCAATTACTCTTACGGTCAGATGACTACATAAATAATCACCAATCATTACTTTAGTTCCATTAAGTAATTTTTAATAGGGCAAAGCTGTGTTTAAAGACCAACCTTCAAATGTGGTTGTATCAAGCCAACCATTTATTGTTCTATTGTATCTGGAACCTGGAAATCCCCCTTCTACCCATCCTGGATAAAAATGCCTCGCTTTATAAATTGTATATGAGGGTAAGAGAATTCCATCGCCTGCTATAGCAAACATTACGCTTGTACTACTTTTTGATGAATCTGTAATTCTATGCGAATGTTTCGAACCTCTCCTAACCACCATTTTCACCGCACCAGGGTCGTCTGTGAAATTGGTCTCATCATAATTTACAATATTACACTCCGGGACATCATTGATAGATACTTTGAGATGATTAAAATATTCTTCTACAATTTCATACGTCACTGCTGCTCTCACACGTTTTGTGTTCTCGGCTAGTTTTATAGTTAAATTGGGGTGCTTTGTCATGAACAATTTAAACTAATCAATTCCTGGTAAATTGTCTTTAAAACGTTTCTCACGTTTACCACATCTATTCAGGAACTGTTGAACCCTAAATCTGGTATCAAAACTTTTTAAGGGGGATCCCCATTTAGCACATACCAGAAGCACATCCACCAATTAATTTTTTTCTTCTGAAGTTAGTGCTGTGATTAAGGGCAGTATGGGGAACAGCATACGTTTCCGAAGCTCTCCTTATGCTCATACGACCCGCTTTAACTGCTTGTAAAGTTATTTCTAGAAACACGGGATTATAATTTCTGCTTCGTCGTAACCCTAATAGTTTCTTGTAATTTCTTGGCATTTTTAAATATAAAAAAAAACGTCGTCAGTAAGTAGGTACCTTATGTACGAACACATGCATGAGCGTGATCATTGATAAAACAGTTACTAAAATTATATTAATATAATTAACATAGATGATTCAAATCACCCCCATATATTGAGATTAAAAAAAAAACACAACTACCAACTAAATAAATAAAATGAAAATATAGTATCACCCATGCCTACTGGAAACATAAATAAACATAATTAAAAATTTTAAAATACTTCAATTATTATCAAATTTTATATACGAGGATATATCAGTATATAACGAGACTGGTGCTATAACTTCTTTCAGAGGTAACATTTTATAACCCAAAAAATGAGACTTGAAAGCCTTATATTTAATGTACTACCCCGCAAGTAGGCTTTGATTTAACTTTTGACATTTGTTACAAATTAATTATTGAATTGTCAGTGTTTTGCGTACCCATCGAAAAATTAAAGTGGAGCAAAGATAAGCGATAAAATTTTGTGTTCGATTGGGTAAAACACCAACTGAAACTTTTAAAATGATTAAAGGTGCATATCTAGATAATAGTTTATCACGATGTAAAGTGTTTGAGTGGCATAAAAATTTTAAAGACGGTTGTGAATCAGTTGAAGATGAACCTCGTCCCGGTCGACCACAAACTGCGAGAAATGACACAAAAATTGCAGAAATTAACGACTTGATACAAAATGATCGCCGGATTGGCATAAAACGAATTTCTGACAATGTTAATTTGTCTTACGGTACCACTCAAAAAATTATTCATGAAGAGTTAGAGTACCGGAAGATCGCGGCAAGATGGATTCCAAAAGTGATGACCGATGAACAAAAAGCGAATCGAGTGACAATTTGTCAGCAGTGGAAAAGGCAATTGCAACGTAACCCACAGTTTTTAAATAATGTGGTTACATGTGACGAAAGTTGGTTTTATCATTACGATCCTGAAATGAAGTCTCAAAGAATGCAATGGAAGCATAAAGGCAGCCCAAGACCGCAGAAGGCCAAAACTGCTAAAAGCGCTGGTAAAGTGATGCACCTGATTTTTTTTTTTGATAAATTTGGCGTTATTTACGATCACATTGTACCTAAAGGACATACAGTAACAGGGGAGTACTATTCTAATGTACTTCGAGGACCCTTAAAGGCAAAATTAAAGAAAAAAAGGCCGCTTTATCAGGACTTTGGCTGGACGCTGCATCAAGACAATGCTCCGGCTCATAGATCAATGATTTGTCAACGAACAATTGAAGAATTAGGGGTTGAAATTATGGTTCATCCCCCTACTCTCCTGACCTTGCTCCATGTGACTTCCATTTGTTTCCTGAAGTCAAAAAAGAATTGAGAGGTAGAAGATTTGAGTCGGATTTAGAGCTCAACAACGCTGTGATGGGTATACTAAACAGACTATCAAAAAATGGTTTCTCAGAAGTTTATGATAAATGGATAAAGCGATGGAATAAGTGTATTCAACAGAATGGAGAGTACTTCGGAGGATAGTTGTTGAATTTTTTTAAATAAATGTTTCGTTGTTATACTATAGCACCAGTCTCGTTATTTTCTGATACATCCTCGTATAATAGTATGTTTTCAAATTGTTTTAAATTACTCATTTTCACTACTTATCTACGTATAAAAATTTTTATTGACACTACAAACCAAATACTAACTTCTCTATTCGCTATCTAGAGAAGTACTGACCATGGAGGAAGGATTATTAAGAGTTGCCGTTTCTTTGTAGAAATTTGGCAACATGTTTGCTTGCAGCGACCTGTGGGGTGGAGGAGTAGAACTAATCTTACTCTGTCGGTAATGTAGTTACCAGCAGTATTACCATCAACTCTTACTCTGTCGGTAATGCTGTTACCCGTATTATATTTCATATGAAAATATAGCCATCCAAAATTTTAGTTATTTTTTTAAATTTTTAGTGAGAAAAAAACATACTCTTGCAGGTAAACGTTAAATATGTTCCTCTGAAGCTACTTTTTCAAATTTTGATCAACTTTTCATGGCAAAAAATCGCAAAATTTTGTCCATCAAATTTCGGAATAGTGGCTAAAGAGTAACAGATATTTAATTTTTACCTAAAGATACCTATTTTTGTAAGTCACTATGCATTTTATTTTTTTGATTAATAGAATTTAGAAGAGCATTAGTTATCCAAGAACATGTTTTATCGTTTTTTCTATGTAGTAATTTTTTCTCTGTGCATTCGTTTAAATTTCTTGTAATTATTTTAATAAATTCATTTGTTGCATCTTCTGGATTATGAATGGTATATATCGAGTCCCAACATATGTTATGAAATGTGCTATGTATTTTTTTTTTGTATTAATAAAATTTTTATATCTGCGTAAATTTTGTTTTTTAGTGGGTTGATTTAGTAATATTTGCATTATTATCGTGTAATGATCTGTTATGGTTGATTCTAAAACTATCGGTATAATATTATCAATGTTGCTAATCTTAGTTTTGAGAAAAATGTGATCTAAACATGATGTGCTACAATCAGTAACTCTTGTTGGTTCATTGATTGTAGCAATGTAACCATATTCGCTAAGTATGTTTAGATAGTCAGCTGTATGTTTTTCTTATTTCCTCTTATTGGAGTTTCTACTAGCGTCTATTTCTTGTGCTCTACAAATGAACCTGCTTCTGTGGCGCCATCTAGTGAAGTAAGGTGAAGTGATAACGACAGCTGTTCAGTTCGTTCGTGCTTGTCACATACTTTGATTTTCGCACTGCGCAGCTTTCTAAGTGCCTTTTAAAAGGAGATAGAAAACTCCGTCATTTTGATCCCTTATTACGTGTTGCCTACATCTTTGTGCAATATTTTTAATAGGTGCGTTTTAATCATACGCTTCTGCTTCGGAATTGTTGGTTTTCTTGTTTTAATCTGACAGGTTAAAACGACTAAACCGCCAATTCCGGAAGCAGAAGCGGATGATTAATACGTACCTGATATTTTGCTTGCTACTGTCAGTGTCAGTAAATATTACTTTTGGAGTCACAGTTTATTGCTAAAGAATCAGTTAGCTCACTTAATTCCAAAATAACATCCACTCCAGGGATACAAATTCAGGATACGCAGAAGACTGCTGTTTTATTGTAGGCGGTTGACATATATTGTATTATCCGAGTTGCGCAGTGCAACTGGAACATTGAGATCAAAAGTGCTGACGCAGAGTGAGCGATCTGATTCTTTCGCTATAAACTGAGGCATAGGAATCAAAATGGCCGCGCCCTATGTTGGGCGTGTCGGACCTCTTTCTTGCACCGTGTAGTAATCAAAGTATGTGGTGCTTGTTAATTTGTTATGTGTTTTGTCAAATTTGGAAAATATAATTGCAAAGTTGCCGGATTGTGATAAAATTAGTAGTTAATGGAAAATTGTGATTGCCCATACCGGTCCATAAATATACAACAAGAAAACGAAGCACCGATTTATCGTAGGGTAGCGGCTTCACCGTCACCCTACGATAAGTCGGCGTATAGTCGACAATAATAGGTCTCTCTGCCGCCAACATTATTCTAATTCTAATTATCTTTCTTTCAGGTTCAAAGCCAATGTTTTGAGACTTATTCCAAAAGTGTTCAGATTTTAATTCATTTTATTTTTAAAATCATCAATTTGTTTAATGCAAAAGCCAATTTCATTTGACTTTGTCTCTAAAATGTCGAATAAAATGTCAGTAAAATGGAAAATCTCTGCAAAAAATGTTGAGCAAAATATTGAAATCAAAGTTTTATTTGAGCCAATACAAATACTCTTTAGCAGCAGTGACAGTTTCAGCATTCCATGTTTCTTTATTATCCTAAACGTCTTGAAAAAAGTGTATCAAAGAATCACAGTATCGAAACACTGTTTTCACTAAAGGTCTATTGTAGTTCCATCGCGTCTGAGCAACTTTTGGAAACCTTTTTTGAACGTGAATGTCCAAAGCGCGAGTTCTTTTCGATGACTTTAAAAAGAAGGAAACCAAACCACTAAGCGTCAAAAAGAAAACTTTGCAATCTTTAATATTATCCATGCTTCGCGATTAAACCAATTTAAGTCTATGTGCTATACAGTGAATAAAAATTGAATGTTTAAACTTCTCTTTTACTTTAGCTTGAAGGCCTCTTAAATGGCCAGCCATTACGGCAGCACCATCGTAGCTCTGGGCAACAAGCTTAGAATCATATTTTAGACTTGAAACAATGTCACAAACAATTTTAAACAATGCATCTGCAGTTCGTTTGCTAGTGACGTGCAAAATCCTAAGAATCCCTCTTGAGGAATGCCATTCAATACATATCGCACAACAATGGATAATTGAGTTTGCTACATCTGCGGTTTCATCAAGCGCAATTGTTACGAAAGGTGCTTTTTTAATTTCACTTTTAATGTGATCCATCACAGCGTCAGCAGTGCATTTAATTAAATCATTTTGGATTCTGTTTGAGGTACCTCGAAAAGTCGTCGAATCAATAAAATGATTTTTTAGGGTATCATCGTATTTTGCTAAAAAACTTAGAAGGTCCATGTAATTTCCTCGATTGGCGGATCCACTTGCTTCATTGTGACTCCTAAAACTTAGTTCATGCTCTCCCATGAAACAAGTTACATCTATTAATCGTTGTAAGATGTCCCTATTTTTTTTTACCCTTTTATTGTGAATTTTGTTGCTTATTTTTAAATGATTGTCCAAACTATGTTCAATGCGATAGGTCCCGAATGTTTTTTTTTTTTTTAATTGTAGCACTTATATGAGATTTACTATTTACATGTCGTTTTACACTTTTGTAAAAATTATTCAAGTCTGTAATACCGACTGAGTTCCAATGTGTTTTTTCGGCTATATTAAAAAGTAGGCAAGGCTAGCAAAACAATTTCTTCAAAGTTTTGCAGCCGGTTAACCATTCATACTTTTCATAGAACCCTACTTGAAAATGCCTGGTAAATTTATTTGCTGACTTTTCCACTTTCGTCTCTAAATTGATAGGATCCTTTAGTCTACTAGAATTAATAATGTCCGTTTTCTCTTCAAAATTTCTACTTGAAAATTCTTTTTTCAATAAAGAGCACACAATACAGACACAATTAACCACATTATTATTGTTCACAGGCACAGTGCATAGTTTCTTCATTTTACAAAAAGAAAAACAACTACGAAAAACAAACCGAAATCTATCTGAAGTCTACGATTTTCGTCACACGTCGATTCGCGGTGAGAATTGCAATATGCGTAAGACGACGTAAAAATCGCTGCCTCCTGACCATATTTCACGTGCCCAAACAGACTGACTACTGTCGTGGCAAAGCAGGGTCAATAATATGAAGCAAAATCAATTGGAAGATGAGCCGGCTTTTTCAAGACGCGCTTCCGCCGGCGGACTTAAAGTATATGGTGTGTGCGTTTACACAATTAATTTTCTCATGGGTGGTGCGTGCGTTTACACATTATACCAATGAATTGTCAGTACATTTACGAAGTTTACGTAATGTTTTAGAGAAAAGATAGTACCTAATTTAATATTAATTTCTATGCATTGTAAACTGAAAAATATTTATTTTTAAATCTCAAAGTGTAGGGAAGCGGTGCTTCCCCCGTTTCCATGGACCGCACGCCCCTAGACTGTTTGTATTTATTTTTAAGATCAGTTTATGTTTAGTCTATGTAGTTTAGCTCATTTTAAAAATACACTCGTTTTTTCTTTTCTTATCTTTTCTTTTCTTTTATATCAAAAATTGCTTAAGGTAAGTATTCACAAATTTCATACGTCATTCATCCTTCCATCATACTAACAAATATAATTTAATAAGGGAAAGTACAAACACATCAATAAATAAGAAATTTCACGGGGAATTTAGCAATATGACTGTTCATTGACGTATTTTTGATTTTAGCGTCCTCTAGCTGGATAAAAACCTGTAACGAATTGTAAAGAGTTACACTTCATTTGAAAGATATTAAATAAATATGGTCGTTATTTCTATATAAAATTTTGCTATTCATTAATTTAAATGAAATCTAAATATTTTGCTTCATAATAATCAAACTACAACTAATTGCACAGTTTTTATTCCACATCTGTCACTATAAAAAACGTATTAATTCATACTTGTATAAATAGCTACCAATATAAACCGAAAGGTCAAATTTTAAAAATTTTTATATATATTTTTCATGCAGATAATTAAGTTTAATAGGGCTTCCTAAACCATTATTACTGAATACATAATTTTGTTTAATTATTTGATTATTTATGTTGTAGTTGTTGCCAATAAACCGATTTTGGGAAGGAGTTTTTATAATCAGTACGCCAAATTACCCATCGTAAATTTAATATAATAATACATACCATTTATCGAAATGGGCATTAAATTTTGTTTTGTTCTGTTCGCTTGTTATCCAATGCGTATGTTGTAATTACCGCAATGTATATGTCAACAGTCAACAACTAATAAAAAAAATCCAAAACGTAAACATTCGCCTCGAATTTAAACATTAATTCGGTGTCGACATGTAACCGAATTTAATGAAATTTATCGCTGTTAAAATTCTGCACCGCTGATTAGGCTCATCATATGCGTATCTAAAACAAATTACTTATGGCGTAGGTACCTAATTTTATCGTCAATATTTTAATACTACTAATGCAAGCAATAAAAATCTTGAAAAAGAGTATTTTTCCAATTTTTTTTTAAAGCCCATATACAAGAATAGATTTAAAAAAAAAACATAATATGGTTAATTATAGACCAATTAATTTAATATTAAACTTTGCCGAAATATATAAAAGAATTCTGAAATAAACAAGCCAGCAAAGAAAAGTTGTGTTTTGTGCAACATTTTTATTAAAATAGCAAAGTGCTTTTGGCAATAAACCAACTTTTTATTTTTATATAAAGTTACAATAAGGAATTTTTTTAAAAAATGAGTACAGTTCAGATTTAACCCTTTCGTCCCTGAATATGAAAAAATAAAATTGAAAGTTAAATTTACGGTTAATTTGTTGAATTTTTGTCAACTAACTACACTTCACTATCAAAAATAATTTTTTTCGACAGGGCAGGGGGGGGGAGGAGACGGTACATACGTGTACCATCAGGTTTTTAACTTGGTACAAATATGTACCACCAGTTACCAAATCATAGAAAAAAAAATATTCATTTATTGAACAAAATTAAAATGGTTTACAGATTTGCGGGATTACAGAATAAAATCTTTGTTAGTACAACATAAAAACAACTCAAGTAAAAAAAACAAATAGACACAGAAATAAACCTACATTATTTTCTCACACACTAAGCTTCCAAAAACTTTTAGGAAAACTTACTTTGTGTGATACAGTGAGAAACAGTCTTTGCATAAAGGTATGTTACCTTCTTGACAGAGAGTCTTAGTCCTTTTTTGATGTTTCTCTCTTGAGCATCTTACACACCTTCTTCTGGTTTGTCCTTCCACGGGAAGGTGTAAGGGCGTGGTTCCATACAGTTTTCTTTTTTTGGAAACAGGGCCCTTTTTAGGAGGTGGTAAATTAGTATTTTTGATACCTTCTGCTACGAGTTCTTGAGCAAGGTTTACCAGAAATGGCAGAAAAGCAATCTTTCCGTTTTCACGCCTCAGGTCGTTATATATAATCCATGCATTCACGGCACACATACTGAGGCATGTGTACCATACTTTTTTCCACCATTTCGCAGATTTTCTGTCGTGATCATAGACTCCAATCATCTGATCCGCTCTATCAACACCTCCCATTTTTTGCCTATAAAATGATATGGCTTCTGGGCAATCAATCACTTGCTGCTCTCCGGTTTTTGTTTTCTTTTTTATGGTGGTAACGTCAGGTTTGTGGAAATTACTCATCAATAGTACCTCTTTGGTATCTTGCCATTTGACACACAACAGCCCACTATTTGTTGTCCTGAATTCAGACTCTCCACGTTTTAGTTTACCCCTTATTTTAGGAACGTTTCTTCTATTGGTCATGCAAGTACCAAAAGCGGGGAAATCTATGGTTTCCAATAAATTTACACTAGTAAAGAAACGGTCGAAGCATAGAACTACATCTTGAGATTTGATAGTTGATGCTAGTGACTTCACAACCCTTTCTCCAAGGGTCAAATCTTCATCTTGATCTGTTGTAGTTGATACTTTACCGGAGTATACATTTATATCATAAGTGTAACCTGAATGAGCATCACAACGAAGCCACAACTTGATGCCTCGTTTTGTAGGTTTTAGAGGCATATACTGCTTCAAAGACGAACGTCCTCTGGATTTAGTCATTGACTCGTCAATGCTTTGAAACTGACTATCTTGGCGACATTTACTAAATGTGTGTGTGAGGCATGACGTTAGGTCGTCCACATAATACGTTTTAGAGGGATTTTCTGGTTTTTCTGGGGGTACAAAGTACATTTTTCAGGACAAGAGCATATACCGATCACGTGATATCGTTCTTGCAATAGTTTCATTTCCCATTGACTTCTGCTGACTCCAGTAATGTTTCAAACCGGGTAGTTTATTATAAGACATCACAAACATGCATCCTATTACTTTTTTTATTTCTCCTTTATCAGTTTTTTTTTTTTTTCATTTCGTTTTTTGGTCTTATTTAGAATATTAATTCGCTGATTTGTACAGTCCACTATATGGAGATATAATGAATGGGAAAATATTTTATGAAAAACGTCCATTGGAGTCATATTTTTATTTATTTCTTTGTGAACTGCAGCAGATCTTTCAGGGGGTATAATTTTTGCAGGAGTGAATGAGGCAGTCGGCAGTACCCATTCTATAAGCCGATTTTTATTATTTGGAATTTGCATTACCTGTTCTGATTCTGACTCACTTCCTAAATTTGAATCGGAAGAATCATTCAATGGAGGGTCAACCAATGGTGGTGATGGATTGTGATAATCTGAGCACTGTGATGTATCACTTTGTTCATCTTCATTGGGGTCATAGTTATCACTAGATCCAGAACTAAACAGTTCTTCTTCCAACTCCGACAAATCCGACATTTCATCAGCGAGATTTTGTAGTTCCCTCTCGGCTAATGCTCGACCGCAGCGTTTCATTTTGGTACTGAAATCAAAATAAAATGCGTTGTAATACATCGAACCTGATCCATATACCTACAGGTTTTACACTATACAAACAACATGTAATTACGTTACTATTTTACAGGATTTTTGTACTTTGCCTATTTGGCGCGTAGTAAAAAAACAATACATTGAACCCTGCTGGTAAACTTATGTACCATCAAAAAACCCGACTGGTAAACATATGTACTACAGCAAAAAAAAATCACCAAAAAACAATAAACAAAATTATTTTATACATACCTCAATGTAGGAACACTTTATGAACAATTTGGGAACTAAGGAACAATATAATATTGTATCATATAGGAGCAATTTGTAAAAACGTGCAGAAATCGTCAACATGTGGCACCGCGTTCGCAGTCATCTGTGCACTGGCGTAAAATGTGTTATAAACGTGGCATTTTTTACACTCAAGCATGAAGACGGAACCCAAAGATCCGGTGTGGTACAAATGCCGCTTAGATAGAACGTTAAATCGGGCTGCCAGGTTTTTAAAAAAATCTCTGGTACATATATGTACCGCTAGGGACGAAAGGGTTAAGTAAAAACTTTTAGTGTTCTATGAACGTATATTATAAACACTGACAGTTTTTTACCTAAATCTGTAGCGAGATCTATATTATGTCATTGCAAAACTCCAATATCTTGGCCACAAGCTTCAGTCTCTAAGAATATTTATTTTTTGATCTCCACGTCAAAATCATTTGAAAATTTAATTGTTTACTCTAATAAATGACACTCAAAGAATCATTTATCGTACCTATAGTTATAATCTGGATCAAGTAAGTTATCAAAATAATCAGATAACCTTACTTTTTACATTTAAATCAAAATTATATAATTCTAGATAAAATATGTATAATAAGTTGTTATAAATTGCTATTGATTTATTCATTACAGTAACCTTTCTTCATTCAGAAACAGTGCCATATGCAATTTTTACAGAAAACCTTTTTTTAATGCAGAAGATGTGATTTACCCTTTATGCTATAATATATCAAAAAGTAAATAAATATTATTTTAAAAAAAATTAAAAGAAAACGAACGATTAAGTAATCAAGCTGTCTTTCAGATACAAAAAATATCTACACTCGACATTATATTTGTTAACGCCCAAATGAAAGAGTAGACGCCACGTTGGATAACGGGAAGCAGAAACCCCATCAAATATTCAATTCTGCTTGATATCAAATTCTGAAAACAGTCAGAACTAGTTTCAATGGTTATTTGTTACGTTATTAGGTACTTACTTGTTTTCCAATAGTATATATTAGATTATATTGGATTTTGTTAGGACTATACGTGGGCCATGTGTCTTCTTCCACGTTGACCCTTTTTAGATCTTTTATGAATATTCTTTAATTGTTGAATATAATCTAATCTAATTCGGACTTTTGTAGAAGACTCCATATACTAGGAAGTAGTTCTTTTGCGAAGCTAGTTGCCCTTGGTTTTTCTTCTCCCACTGTAAAGAATCTCAGTCTTGATAAACCTTGGCAGTAGCACAATACGTGTTCTGCAGTTTCCTTCTCTTTTTGTAAGAACTAGCTGCACAAGGTCGCCTCTGTCAGACCGATATTATATATATATATATATATATATATATATATACGTTTGTTAAGCCTACAATGCCCTTTAAATAGACCTTTAGTATTTTTAGCCGTAATAGGCTTGGTAGATGCTCGGTGGGTTAAGGCGATGGTCCTTTTCAGAACTCTTTGGCCTGTCTCTGTCCTGGTGAATTTCTCCACCATTCCTATTTTTTTTTTTTAACCACAGAAGGGTTCTGTGCCAAAAAGAGCTATTAAGGCTCCTTCTCGTTCTAGTAAATCAGCTTCTTCGTTGTCCTTATGTCCTCTGTGGCGTGATACCCAGACAAAGGTTAATATGCTTTGACTACTTGACTCTGTTAGGAATTTCAAATAGTGCCACACAAGCTTTGAAGGTACTTGCATAGAACTGAGTAATTTTAATGTCGCTTGACTGTCTTAATATATGACAATGGTTTTTCCATTTACCGTATGTCTTAATACCTCTTTTGCCCAGTAATATATTGCTGCTACTTCTGTCTAGAATGCTGTCGCATATTTACCTAAGCTCAGTGAGATTTTTGTCTTTGGCTTGGTATTACGGGGTGTCCCAAAAGTCACTAGCTGATTTAAAATGTTTATAATTTTCTAAATACATTTTAATCTCAAAAACTTTTTTAATCTAAAAGTAGAGTAATTCATGGAAATATTTTTGACCTAGTTCTTAAAAATTAGTTTGCCTTCCATTTTTCGCTTGCTCTTTTTAGTTAATTTTGCATAACAGCTGCTAGAATTTGTTGATTTAAAATTCTTATTTCGTTTCGAATGTTCTCCTTCAGTTGCTTAAAAGTTCTGGTATATCTGAATTTCTTGAAATTATTCTGTGACCAAAAATTTCTCTTAGGAGCTTTATGATTGCCCTGGCTATATAGGCAGTACTGCTATCTTGCTGAAACTTCAGCTCTAAAATGTTTTCTAGAGCGAGCCGTATAAGATTTTGGAGCATGTCTCTGTATCGTTTTCCCACTAACGGTCACAGCATTAGCGTCTTCATCTTTGAAGAAGAAAGATCCAATGATGCCTTGACTGGTAACCCTACACCAAACTGTACAATTTATTGGATGAATCTCTCGCTCATGAATCATTCTTGAGTTTTCTGTTTCTCAAAACGGACAGTTATTTGTTAACAAAGCCATTTAGAAGGAAGTGGGCTTTGTTGCTTATGATTAATCTGTTTAGAAAATAATTTACTTTTCTGCACAACTTTCACAACTTTGTAGGCAAATATGCGCAAATGCTTTAAAACTCAATGCAGATTGGAACGGGAGAGCCCTAGCTAAGTAAGGGGCGCCTAATGGATGTTTCCTGGCCACCACGTGATTAATGTTTTCTTCTGTTTTGACGAAACGTGGTCAACCTGTTCGAGGGAGGTAGGCATTAAAAAACGGAACTAATACTATTTATAACATATAACAATATGAGAAAATGGAGTACAATTCTGTTTCACTTATTCGAATCAGTACACTTAAATTCAAAGACATATTTCAAACTCATCCTGGTTTAAAAATCATATAATTTCAAGATACTACATTACATCTTTAATTAGAACCAGATTTGGTCATAATTATCCCAAACACTTGTTTAAAATAAATTTAAAAGAATATGAAAATTGTGACTTTTCTGAAACAACTGAAGAACTTAATCACGTTTTTTTTTGAATTAAAAAATAACGCAGTACATTTAAACATGCTTCATATGCATCTTTTAAAAAATAACACATTTTTCTGCTCATATTATCAATTGCCTCTTACAATTTCTGAAAGACACGAAGATTCGTCTATGATTGGAATCTTAATCTTGTTTCCTCTGTATTATACCTATTTGTGTATCCGCTTACCGAGGCCCAATTTTGATTGTCTATTAAAAAAAAACGTCCTGGTGGGTCCCTGCATGAGAAGCGAGTGCCCATGTGATATATTGTTTTTCTTCTTACACCTTTTGCTGTTTATACTTGGATAGTTTTAATTATGGACAAATCTGTCTGGCTTAATGGCAATGTGCTTATGCAAAAAAAAATTGTATAATCATTGCTGAGGGCGAATTTCTTGCAATCAATCGTCTACGAAAGCTCTTTTGGTTTTGACAATCGATCGTCAATGTTTAAAATAGAGTTCCACGATAGCGACTCTTTGGTCCACGCTAAATTTTTCTGTAACAAAGCTTCCAAGCTTCTATTTTCTAAACCTAAAACAAAATTGAAAAAAAATAGTGTGACCGAAGTTATTGAATTTTGAACTCAGCTAGTGACTTTTGGGACACCCTGTATATATACCTACTTCTGTACCTTCATGGATTTTGGAACTGTCTACGAGAATAGGAGGTCCTCCCGTCCACTTTTTGCTTTCTGGTATAGTTACTTTATATTCTTTTAAAAGCTGTTCTTTGGGGGTATTTCATCTAAAGGTATTTCCATCATTCGGTCGTTCTTCAACTCTTTATATAGCTTGCTGTAGTCACATCCATGCAAACTGCCTATGGAACTTTGTGCAGTCTATATGTGACAGTCCTGGCTTTACCTTAAATGAATATAAGTGTAGTGGTGTTAGGTCTACTATTACTTCTAGAGCTGCTGTTGGAGTCGTTCTCATGTGTCCCATGGTACTCAGGCATGTTTGTCTTTGTATACCATTAATCTATCGAATAGATTTAGCTTACTAACATGTTGGTCACCATACTACCGACCAGTAGGTTATCATATGACATAAGTATAAAGATGTTGTGTTTTTTTGAATGACTTACAAGTGTTTATTCCATGGTAACTTCCAAGTATTTGACTTCTTAATTAATAGGAATCTTCACTACTTTTAGTACTGGTATCTTGTCAGTAATTTTTTTTCGTGAAGTTAACTTTTGCGATTTTGTGAGGGTTTACTGTTAGTTCTTTCTCTGTGCACCACTGATCAACTATGTTTAGACCGTTTTGTGTACGAACTTGTCTCCTACGACGATCGTCAGATCATCGGCATACCCTAGGCAGTAGAAGTCTGCAGATATTAGCCAGTTTATGAGTTCGTATACTAGAACTGACAATATGAATGGTGCCTGCTTTAGCCGTCAGTGTAGCCTCTCCTAGATATGATGTTATTATCCATTCTTCTAGGCTGGTTTTTATCCCCTGACACAGGACTATCTGTACCCATTTCTTTGCGAGTGCGTTAATTATAGATCTTGTATGGGCATTATTAAAAGCTGTCTCAATATCTACTACAGTTGCTACTAACATTATTTTATCGTCTAGGGATTTTGACAATTGCCTGTTAAGATCAATCAGGGCCAAATCGGTTGATTTTTCTGGCTGATATGCATATTGACGGTCGCTGAGAGGATTTCCTCTATTTCATGTCCTATATATCTGTATATTAGTCTTTCTAGCGTTTTCAGAATAAATGACGATAGACGACTTGGATGTCATTAAAACTTTTTACTTTAGAAAGGTACATGACTTTCATATTTTGCCATGCATTTGGTATATGTCCCCAGGCTATACATGCTTTAAATATGCGATATATATTGATAATTAAATGTTCGTGCTCCTTTTGTAGCAGAATGAGATATATTCCATCTACTGAGGATTCGTATGGCTGAAATTTGTTTAAGACCCATCTAACTTTGTTTGGTTTCGATATTTCTGTAGCTAGTCTCCATTCCAAAAGAGATAGCCTACTGGAACTTCTTTGAGAGCTGTATGCTAATTTCGGGTCTAACAAAATTTCTGCGACCATAAAGTGTACTTCTGTGAGTATTCTTAACGTTTTCTCGAAAGTTCTTGTATACGTTTCATCATCTTTCTTGAGAAATCCTACCTAATTTATATATACTCTTTAGCTAAGACTTTTTGGATTGTAGAGCATGTATGTGTTTCAGATAACTCCTAACAGAACTTCTTTTATCATTGTGATTAAGTCTTTATTATCTCCTTGTTGTACTGCATGAATTTAACCCTATATAGGACCCAGTCTTCGGTTAATTTGGTTTTATTGAATATTCTTCGCATGTTACCTCTAAGGCAGTCCAAGTGTTTGTTCTACTAGGCTGTTCTTTTTCTTTGCTGTTTTGTTTTCTCCGGACAGTTTACCTCGTTACTTACTCAGTTGGTCTACTGCTCGGTCAAGGTTTTGTTTACATATTCTTTCTATTATACTCTCGTCGAGATACTCTCCAAGTGATGTTGGTTACCCTTCCTAGTTCGTCTTACTAGGGTTTCTATATTTGAGATGGTGTAATTAGATCAAATCCAATCTGTCTATGGTCTAAGCATTATGATTCTTCTGACCCATGCCACTATCAAAAGTTAAAAGCTTTTTGTACGTGTTATACAACATTTTAAATATTTTGAATTATAATTATTTTAGGACTAAAAGTAACCCTCTGGTATAATTAATAATTTGCTAATCAATAATTCCCTAGCAGCAGGAGTTGTACCAAATTTAGTTAAATTCTAATAATTGTCTTTGAGGGAAATGTCTGGTAAGTTTTTATTTGTTGATCCATAATCAATATTTTTGCTTAATTTTGCTTAATCTTGAATTTGTATTTCATGTTCATTAATATTTTTAAATTACACCAAAATTAATCAAATTATATTAAATATAAGTAGTTTACCATCAATCGATTTTGCTGCTTAATATTTTAAAAGATACCTTAAAAATAATCACAAACTTTTTCCAAAATTATACAATTTCAATATTTTATAGTATTACTATTGCTTATTTTATACCTTATTAATATAAACACTTATTAAAGTTATAATAAGCAAGTTTCTTGTGGTATTACCCTTTAAAATACGATAACATATCAGAAAAACAAATAATCTTCCTTAAAGTTATTTAAACAGTTTTGTTTTTAAATCCTTTTTTTTACTTGCCATTTAATTCAACAATTTCCACTTTTTTATTTTAAAAATTTATCTTTAATTTTACCCTTTTACTACGGTAATGTATTCCATAATAATCTACATAGTGTCACTAGGCACTACCAAGAGTTTATCATGTTTAATTAGCTGCATTTTTAACAGCAATTTGTAAAAAGCAAACAGCAGAGTGATTTGTGCATAGGTCCAATTAAGCTCAATGCGAAAAAATGCTTAATAGAGTTTAATTTTAATCAAGCAGTATACAGATCATTTATTTTTAGTAAAATAGAATATACAGTGCTGGCATGCTTAAACCGTCGGGCTTTGTTTACTTGTTTTAAATTAAATAAACTACTTTAAATTAAATAAACTACTTTTATGAAATATTAAATTGTTAAGTAAAAATTTACGCCTTCTGGAACGTGCAAATAAGAATGTTTAACATCTTATAATTTTCTGATGTTTCGACGTTTATTTTACGTTTATATTAAAGAATAATAAATTAGCGTGTACCAGGCACATATCGCTTTCTGGGTGCAATAATGGCACATCTATAAAACTGCAAAATTTAAGTTAATTTTACTATAACACTCGCAAAATATTTTATATTAACAACCAACAATAGTGGCAAATATTTATCTTACTTTAATATTGCTAGATAGAACTAGGGTCACTATTGAATTTCTCGCATTTGTCAACGGTGATACGGTAATACCGGCACAATAAATCAATGTGTCAGTGGTCATCGCAAAGTGAACGACGTAAAAAACGCAACAGTGGTATATTTTAAATAAGGTACAGTTCATCAAATTTCTAGAGGCTTTCGACGGCTAGACAGAGAAAGCACTACTGAGAGGCATCGGTTGGCGGGACCGACGGATTTACGCAATGAAAGTACACTCTGCGCATCAAGTGTTTCACTATTTTATTCAGACGTAAATGTCAGATGTAAATTTCGCTAAAACATTTCTTTTATTTTCGTTTGTGTTTTTTGCTCATTACAGTTTAATAGAACCTAAGTATGGAGTTTAATAGCAAATTAAGAGGCCGCGTGATTAACAGTCAATCTCGCGAAATAATAGCCAATGTTATAGAGTTTATGAGAAGAGAAGGAAACTTTAATTCACCTTCAATACCATTTAAAAATGTAAATGATCGTGTTGCTGCAGCCACAGGAGTATCTAAAAATACTGTCGTCCGCATTTCTGGAGAGAAAAAAAGAATCGATAACCGTGAGATATCGGAATTTTCATCACCAAGAAAAACCATTAAAAAACCAAAAACAGTTAATGATATAGATGAAGCTGACAAAGGTATTTTAAAAAGAATTATTCTGTTCATGTTAATCTCGGAAAATATTGTTCCAACATTAAAAACAATTCTGACTAAATTTAGAAAAGCTAGAGGGTACAAAGGAAGCTATGAAAGTTTAAGAAAAATAATAAAGTCGCTAGGATTTCGTTGGCGGAAAACAAAAACAAACAGAAAAATATTAATGGAAAGGTTTGATATTCAAAAGCTACGTTTAGACTATCTGATTCGTTTAAAAAGTTATCGAGCAGAGGGCCGTCGAATTGTCTACTTAGATGAAACATACATTCATGCCTCCCACACACACCAGAAAGCTTGGAGTGATAATTCAAATGAGGGATTAAAGAAACCAATTAATAAAGGTGATAGACTAATTATTGTCCATGCAGGAGGTGAAATGGGCTTTATTCCGAATGCCCGGTTAATTTTCAAATCTGGAACCAAAAGTGGAGACTACCACGATGAAATGAATTTTATGAAATGAAATGAGTGTTAAGAGGTATATGTACGTGTAAACTACAATTACAAAAAATTGATATGAAACCCATGAAACCACCAACAAAAATGTAAAGCTAGCTTCCGTACTAGAACATGGTGTCATTCGTCGAGATAATTTATCGTTTTGTTTAATAGATCAAGAAATGTAAATATTCCCCTGTTATTTTTTATAAAATTATAAGAGAAATAAATTTTTTTCTAAATAGTATAGTTTATTATTTTGTAGAAAAACAAAATTTCGAAAATTTTAGTAATGTTTCAGAAACAACCGTTATTAATAATAGGTACCATTTTCCTTAATAAGGTAGAAATAAAATATAAACTATTTCCACGATTTACAAAGGCCTACAAAAAAATTATAGGTATTTTCCGCTATCCTATAAAATTTATATTTTCTGACTCAATTTCAAAAGGTTGAAGGAATTCCAAAACACCTTTTATGGCATAATAATTATTTTCAATTCTACATACTATCTTTAGCTGCTTTTAAAAACGTTCTAAGAAAGTCCATTCAGACCAATTTAATCCCTAAACTATTCCACACTTTTAAAATTTAATTACCTAAAAATATTAAAAACTATTTAAAATAACTTGTTTAGCAGACTATACAATAGCTATCTTAGTCACACGTAGCGCGTTCTCTGTCTGGGCGTCGAACACCTCTAGAAATTTGATGAACTGTAGGTTGAATATTATATTTTTAGTGAAATGATAATGACACATTTGAAGTTTTGCAACTAAATTTTATACTGCTTTTTTTGTTCGTTCTAGTATACAATCACTTGAAAATGCTATATTTTTAAATCTAGGATATAGAAAGGTAGATATTGTTAAGGTCCTACTACTTTCTAGATATCCGAGGCGTGATTTAAGGCTGTGTAACATTCTATTTACCATAGTAAGAGCTTGTTGAAATAATTCCTTTTTTAATTCAGAAATCATATTTTCTGGTCCATTTGTTTAAACAATGATAGAAGATATAACCATATAACTTTCACCAAGTGTTACTAAGGGTTTTTCTCGTTGGTATCTGATAACTTGGGTTTCACAAAATTACGTAAACCTTTATCCTCGACTGATAATTCCTAGTAATCAGTTCTACCAAACATAGTTTTTGGGGCGCACCAAAGTTTTGTCTGTCTAATTGTTTTACTACTTGAAGAAAATAATCTCTCATCAGTATCACTATCTTTAATTTTTTCTGTACTTTGTCCTGCAGATATCTTTTCATCATTATTTAATGTTTTTTAACTGCTTTGTAGAATTATGGACTTATCGTCATCCTGGCCATGAAAAGTATCTAAAAGGTGCTCCGTAAAATAGTAATATTTTGTCGTAGCAGAAGCGGTTGTCACTGCTTCTTAAAAATCGCTTGCTTTACCCACCTCTAGTTTGATATATTTGCGTAAAATGTAGATTTAAAATTTAATTAATTTACCTATGGTTTTAAAACTCTTAAGAGCAATCCAGTCCCTTCTGACGTCACACCACACGAATCTCACGACCTCCCATTAAAGTATTTGGAACCTTGTTCGCTACATAAATTTGGCAATGTTGTGTGTCGTACGCTGAAGGGTCCGATTCCGATTACAATTCAGGTATAATTCGTTGGATATCGCCGCCTACTGGGGGTTAGTGGCTTGTTAATATACGAATGTAGGAATACTATTTTTAAACCAAATAACTTAAATATTTTTTATTTATTGATAGTTATAGATGATATACAGGGTGTCCCGAAATTAGACGGTCATATTTTAACAGCGTAATCTACATCCTAAAATAGTAGTAAAAGTTCATATAAACATAGGTCCGAAAACTTTTCTTTTCCGAGATACAGGGTGTTAAAGGTGAAGTCCTGATACCACACTTTTGTAAATATTTTCTAAACGTTTAAAGATAATTAGGTAAAATTTATTACAAATACTTACCTTTTTATTCTTCATTTATTGGACTAAACCCCAGTTATTGGTCATCTTCTTAGGTGGGTAAATTAGGGGGAGCTTAGGGTAAAACTTAAGTTTTATTTCGGCCTGACGTGAAATAATTAGATTTTGGACAAAGTCGGAACATCTGGGGGGGTACTTTATGGGAGGCCGTTTTTATATTTTATTGAATATATCTGTTATTTAGGTTTGGAGAAGAAAATTATTCAAATAAAAGTTACTTCTAATATTATTATCTATAATTTTTGTTTTATGTCAAAATTTCCTGAAATGGTCCGTATTCGAGAAATTTGACAAAATGTGCAAAATTCTAAACTAAACTAAAAGTTGTTTGCGATATCGATTTTTATAATTTTTGTTTACACATGATTTTTCTAAAATGGACCGTAATGGAAAAATTGTAGGAAAATTGCTAAATTTTAATTTTTCAGTATTTTCGTTTTCAATGAATAACTATAGAAAAATGTTTCGAGGTAGATAGATGTATGTGGAAAATGTATATATTTAGTTTATCCTCTAAACATTTATAGAGGTACTGCAATAAGTTGTACTAAATAACCAGAAAAAGCCTATAATAACTAGATAGGAAAGTCATGTGTTGGACACATCAGATTTTTTGACTATAAAATTTGGAAAACCAATATTTTCTGTACAATAAAGATACATTTGTTGCATTTCGCTAGACGTGCCATTTTCAAGAGAAAAGCATGTTACCTTATTCGAAAGTGTAAACAATAATTAGTAGGTCTGTAGAATTAGAAATTTTATTTTTTTTTAACTTTGAAAAACCGGTAACTAAAGAAATTTTAGAAAATATTTCATCTGGAGTTCACTTGTAACACCCTGTATCTCGAAAACGAAACGTTTTCGGACCTATGTTTATATAAACTTTTACTCCTATTTTTAACCGACTTTATAAAAGGAGGAGGGAGGTTCTAAATTGGTCGCAATATTTTTTTTTATTTTTTATATGTATGTTCAGCGATAATTCTTTAACAGGGTGTCCGATTTCAATGATTTTTTTTTTGTTAGAAAGGGGGTACTTCAGGGGTGGTTCCATATAAATTTGGTCAAAATCTAATAATTGGGCCCATGAGAAAATTCTCAAACTCTTCATTTTTTATGTATGTTTAGCGATAATGTCCGATTTATATGATTCTTTTTTTGGTAGTAAGGGGGTACCTCAGGGGTGATCCTATATAAATTTGATTAAGATGTGGTGACGGCATCTGCACGTTTTTGAATTCGGTTTTTTTATAATTTTTAATTTCTAATACTTGTAGGATGTAGACTACGCTGTTAAAATATGACCGTCTAATTTCGGGACACCCTGTATATTGGAAATTCGAAATAATAGTTATGACGTAGCGGTGTTTTTCTAATTGTAATCGGACCCTAGGTATATGGATACGGAAAGTGATGAATTGGAGATAGGTAAATTGTATTTATTGTATTAAAGGAACAACAAATATAAGTACAATTAAATAAGTATATTAATATACCAATTTTTTAAAGTCTGTATTAAAAAATTTTTTTTTCACATAGATTATTAAATTAAAAAAATAACTATTAAAACACGAAATGTTAATTTTTGCTCTTTTACAACACAAAATAAAATTTTCTCTTGGCAGCAGGTGGTTTTTGTGACGCGACAATTATGATACTTTGCATCTCATGAATTAAAGTTAATTCTCTTTCAATCTTAAGGTGTTCATACCCCTTATAATTTTCGGACAAGAATATCTCAAAATATTTAAATTTTGGCAAAATAAATTAGGCAATAATATCTATAATATGCATATATTTTAATGTTTTAATTCCTTCCAGTTTCCCAAAAAAACTAAAAGGGCTTTAATTTTGAAATATCATAATGAAAATAAATGCATTCCTCGACAGCACTATTCCTAATATAATCCCCAAATTTAAGCCCCTAATGTCTTGTTAATGATTTCTTAAAATTCGCCAAAATTAGTGGCTAAAACGCTTCGTTAAGTGCTATCTTCTGGTGTAAACTGGTGTAAATTATTGCAAGAAACGAATAATGACAGAGTGTACGATACAATATTTACAAGCCCGTTACACTGTTTTCCACTCAATTTATTAAAAAAAAATAATAAATTAGGGTGTTAATTTTTTTTCTCTGAAGCTATTGGTTTTGGGAAAAAAATTCAGGAATAAAAAAAAAATTAAATAAATCAAGGATTTCATAAAAGTTCATCTCGAAAAAAAGTTTTGATATGAAATAAAGTAAGTGTTGCTAATTTCACCCCCCTATAATGTAACAGAAATATTGAAAAAGTACACGTGGTTAGTCCTTTGCGATTACAGAATTTCAAGTTTCTAGCTTTAATGAAATTTTGGAAAAAAAAAATAAAAACTCAATTTTAGTCACCACTTTTTAAGGGTGATATCTCGAAAAGGGGTGGGCTAAGGAAATTTTGTTATAGGAAAGACGCATCTTAATTTCATACGAGCAATCAGTTTCTGAATTTTGTCGCATGTATTTAGAAACACCCTATATATTACACATTTTTTTAAGCATTCAAATTTCTTTTCCCTAATTGGCACATGTCGTTTTTTTCTAGAATTTACTAACTCTGGCAGCAAACAAATAAAATAGAAATTTGTCAGCTGTGCATTTTTGACTTCCAGAATTTTTCATTTCATAAATGAACTAAAAACTAAATTAAACAAAAACCTAACAACGCCTTAACAACAAACTAGACGATCACAATAATTTCGCACCTCTTCAAAAACAACTACCTATTTTTCGACACAGGAATTAACAAATTTAACTAAACAGCAGCTATCCTTTTAACCACGGGCTTCAAAGACTAGCAGCGTTGCCATATTCACTGGTATCATTGTTTTAATAGAATTAGTATCGGAATGAAAACTATGTTAATATTCGGTTCTGTTTAAAATTGGTAATCTTTTTGAAAAAAAGTTTTTTAGAAAATAGTTAAGATATTTGTTATAGAATGCCGGTAAAGAGCCAAAAAATTAAATTTGTTAAAAAGTTGAAATTTTTGTTGTTTTTCTTTAAAAATATAAGTTTTTCGCGGTTTAGCGAAATTATTGGTTCATTTTTACAACGATTGGCCTGAACCATTTTTTTTACAATTTTTTTTAACTGCCTCAAATGTAAAATTGATTTTTGGCGGAGGAGCGCCCGTCATGTTTGCTCTTAAGGATGTTATTAAAATATATTAAGTTTTCATTCATTTAAATTTTATTTGCAGACGTAAATATTTTACTAACAAAATTAACAAGAAATTTCATATTTTCCTTCTATTATTACTCTTATAGAGAAATGGTTCAAAACATTAAAATATAGTAAAATTTAGATAAAACAATACACTAGGGAATATTACCTGACTTGCAGTTTTAAGTCAAATACCGCTATTAATATGAAGAATAAACTACGATGGCATGCGGTGAAGTTTAACGTTCTAGAATATTTCCATAGTCATTTAAGCGCTGATATGCGAAATCAGTAATTTCCATTCTCAGAATCATAGTAATTAACCAGTCAATAATCCAGATAATAATAATAATTTCGCTAGGCACTAACAAAGTCCAGGGTTTGATTTATTTGTGAACATTCAGTTTCTATTGAGTAATAATTAATTTGTTATTGCATGCAATTTGTTTCCAGGACAGTATGCTTTTTGTATTGAGTAGCATATCTTGTTAAATTTTGTTCTGTTAGCTATTTCCTCGTCAATGTTTACATCATTTTTTTATTATTGTCCGAAAACTAAAAAACTAATCTTTGCCTTTGGGATAAAAAATCCTTTTGAATTAGACGTTTTAAGTACTTTAACGCTAAATAAGTGTAAACTAATAGAAATCTATAAAAAAATAAACGAAAAACCGAGATAAACATAAAACAGTACAAAACTCTTCTTTATTAAAAAAAAAAACTTAACAATTGGTTATATTACGGAGAAAAATCAATTTGAATTAAACATTTTTAGTAGTTCAACGCTAAATAGATGTATAATAATAAAAATATATTATCAAATACACGAAATACCGAGATAAAAAACAAATTGTACAAAATTCCTCTTTATTTCAAAAAAACTTGGAAATTGGTTATATTACAAAGAAAAATCCTTTTGAATTAGACGTTTTAAGTATTTCATAGCTAAATAGGTGTAAAATAATCAAAATGTATTACTTAATACTCGAAAAACCTAGATAAACAACAAATGGTACAAATATCTTCTTTATTTCGAAAAAAGCTTAACAAAAGCTTATATTCATTATCTTCTGGAAAACAGATCATTGAAAATAATTCAAAACCATTAAAAATAAATTTCTTACTGGAACTTACTGTAACTACAAATTTCGTCCTCCACAAAAGCATAAAAATAAATAACCAAGAGATCAAGGTGCCTCCTATAAAATTTTCAATTTGGAACTTACAACCTTTAGCACATGGCACGCTTCATTTATACCATAATAGCGTGTTGAATGAGACGATGCACGAGGGCGTCCAGACGGCTTATGTAGGGCGTCCCCGAAGTAACTTTAAAAAACTTTAACGTTTTTCTCTAAATCGCATTTTTTCGTCCTTGTTGTATCGATTAACCTTGACGACATACTTCATGAACGGATTTCCATTATATTTCAATTAATTGTAAGAACAGTTTGTTAATTTGCTTGATGTCGTTAATAGCGAATTAATGCTCAATTTAGACAGTGGTCGAATAGTAAAATGGTAATGTTATTTGAAGTATATTGTGTTCTTCAAATTTAATTAGTGTAGATGGTAACCCACCCAATTTTTAAGGGGTTTTCTCGTTATAGAGACAATGTATTCTTTCGAATGGCGCTAATTACGAGCGGCTCTCGGGCGCCAGATTATTTATTCTAATATACTCTACAAAATCTCTAAGCGGCGTCGAAAGTACTCGGGTAGCTACAGATGGAGATAAAATATTCCAGGGCTCACAGAATACGTAGACCCAGGTAATCGGTACCCATAAGTGACGGGCTTTAATCGTCCTTGCGCTTACAAAAAATATTTCATTTGCTAAAAATTAAGGGGGAAGGAAAGCTGGAATTAGGACCACTTTAGTTATACGGCCAGATAACATTAATACATATATTGTTCCTAACTGTATACAGCATAAATAAAATAAAAAATATATCTATATTTCAGCACCCACTCTCGCTTGCGTTAATGATTATTATAAACCCTGCACAAAAATAAACAAACAAAACGGCATTGGTAAGTTTGTTTTAAAATATAGAATGAAGTTTATTTATAATATTGTTCTTTAGTTAAGTCGGTTTTATTCCAAGAAACTATGAATCCCACCTACTTTTGCTTCTGATGTAAGAGGGCCAGTAGGAGAAGATTAGTAGACCAAAGTCAGTAGTTTCTGTACCATAGTGATAGCCGTAAGTTATCAGTTAGAAATAGGTTGTGAGAAGTTTTCCTAGCTCTAGGCACTTTGCTTTAGAAGTACATCTTGCTTTGTTCCCAACGATTGTCCAAAGTGCTGTGCTCAAAGTTCACAGTGGACGTAACACACCTTTCTTCCCGCATCAGAGATATTATTGTTCTTTAGTTTAAATATTTTGAGTAATATCTATTATATTTTAAAGTTATAGGATATTTTTTAGTTTTAGTTACTTTATGTGTTTCAAAAAATAACTCCTCTAAAACATTATATTTATTGTGAAAAGGAGTTGATAATTAAAATAAAGATTGTTATTTTGAATTATCTTATTTTCCAAGGTTCATTTTATTCTAAAGTAAACCGAAGTGAAGGTACTGTCACAACCTATTCCCCTATAGCAAGTATTATTTTGGGTGGTGAAAAAGTTTTTATCCTCTTGAATAAACATAACAAGTTTAAGAAACTAAATTAATGTGAATCTTAAAAGAAAATTCCAAATCTACTACTGTTAGACAACATATACCAAAAAAGTTGGGTTATTCCGACATTCTTCTATAAAATTGTGTGGTACGCATATAGATCTATTACTAATCTACTCGCAGATAGGATCACGAAATACTGATCTCGATCACAAAACTGTATCAGCAATCTACTAGTTTCCAAAAACGGATAGGATTAGTAACCCTAAGCACAGGATAAAGAACAATACAGAAAAGAAACATAGGGCTAAAACAAGAACCTACCAACCGAAGCCACACCTTCTTCATGGTGGAGCATTGTTAAAATTGAACCGTAGATTTGTTACTTGTTCGAAGTGCAACTGTGCACACTTTTATAGCAGATGAACGAAGCTGTCACTGCTGTCGCTGTTAGAAAATCAATATTTTTTCCTGTCGTGTCTTTATTTGTCGTTTTGGATTTTTGGTTGTTTTTAGCGAACATTCTGATAACTTTTACGTTTTTTTAGTGGTCAGTTTTTAGTTTTTGTTGATGTTTTTATTTTGGAGTTGTTAATTTAAGATTAGGTTTACAAACAATGCCGAATCAAAGAGGAGGAGGATATGCTTGTATTTATCGTGGATGTACCTTAAGAACAGGTGGCAAAGAAGGATTGTTCACTCTTGTGAAAGATCCAGTGAGGTAGGTATGAAACCTTGAGGGTGAAATAGGAATTGACCTTGTCATAACATGGTAGTACAATGATTGTATGTATTTTTTAAACTTGAATTGCGACTTAAGGCAGCAAATAGAGAGAACTTATTGGGAAAGGGTGTTAAACACTTAAGTAAAAATTACAAAATTTGTGAACAACACTTCCAGGATAAATTCGTTTATCAGTCAGGAACAAGAAAACGATTATTTGCAAATGCATTCCCAACAGTATTTCCCCATTCAGAATCTACAAAAAGAGTCAGTTTTGCAAGGTAAATAAATACAATTTATAGTTTAATGTTACAAAAAGTTTGCTGGTCGTCTTGTCATTTTTTTTACATTACATTTAGTACTTTAAAAAATAAAATGATAAGTAATAATAATCTTAGAATATCAGCCCATACATTCCATTTTGTAAAACTACCTCGGAGGTAAACTGCACTATGTCGACATACAACAAGTTATGTAAATGAAAATAAAGTAGTTTTAGTAGTTAAGATTAGTAAAAAATATAAATATTGTGACAATAAATAGGTGTCTAAATACATATCTAGTTGAAATTTAATAATTTAACAACATTCAATCTGCTGTACTAAAAAGTTGACTAGAATGACAGTGCAGTTTACCTCCTAGGCACAGAAATATATTCACATTTTATGAAATTATTTTAAATTTCATCTGGGTAAAAAGTGTGACTCAAACATTTAATTCTGACAAATGATGCACCTTCTTGACACCAGTTGATCTGACAAAAATTTGGTTTCTCTTTCTTTTTTAGAGGAATTTGTTGTTTATGGCGAAGAAGGCAAAGACAACTTGTGTTTACCCTCAACTTCAGCAGAAGTAGAATTTATTGAACAAGTGCATAGTCAACCCTCTGTTTCTCTACCTTGTGTAAAAGCACAAATTCAAACGAGTAATGTGTTATCATCAAACACGCCAAGAAAGTAGAGACTGCGACTGAAGACAGCAACGTTGAGAAAACGTTTGTTTGGTGCAAAAAGAAGAAAAATAATATTATTTAATATTTACCGTTCATATAATTATTCTATATTTTTGTTGTATATTAGGATATAGCTATTTTAATAAAGCTACTTATCTATGTATTATAAATTAGGCTTGCTCTATAAATCTGTGTAAACAATTTTAATTATTTTAATTTTCGAACAATTCTATTTTAATAAAATACATGCACTTGTAAACTTATCAATTGCATAAATACACGTTTTTATATTTTTCTTTTTTTTATTCATAAAATCCCTAAAATACGCTTTAGCTAATGATTTTTTAACAATTATCCCAATTATTGATTTATACTTATGGATCATAAATGACCAGTGAGATTTGTGGCACAATATTAATAGTTCATTATGACAGGGTAAAATAAACTATTGTTTAAAACTTTATAATTTTTATTTTTGAAACCTCTGTCAAAAGTGCTACAAATCAAAAAATAATTTACTTAAATCGAGAATAGTTTCAAATACATTCATGCAAATTTTCATAAAATATGGCACATAATTATGTAAAAGAGAAATGTAATTTTTCGCAGTGTAGGTTCAGTGAATAGCTACGTTCGCGTGTACTGTGAATAATTACGTTTTCTCAGAGTATCTCTGTGATGGAACTCAAAGTCAAATATTTCTATTCCTTCAACTTCAAAATTCCGACCATTACTTTCTTTTCTGTATCGTTCTTTCTTCTGTGCCCTAAGTAAACGAACAATAGGATTTGTAATCTTTCTGATCCGAGTAAGTTTCCGAAAACACACCTATACATAACCACTAAAAATATAGCTCCAAGATTTAGGCAACACAAAATATTCTACAAGCTGCGCAGTGCGACCATCCTTCTTCCTTCTAGGAAGAGCCATCCACTTTACAATAGGATTTCTCTGGTGACAGGGAAATTGTTTGAAGGTCCTTTTATAAAAAAAGGCGTTCCTGATGGTGCCTTCGAAATAACAAATAAATAAGCTGGGTGTCCGGGAAAATGTGGGAAGTCTCTCGGATTCAGATAGAACATTAAAAAATAAGATGACAAGTTCCCGTAAATTTTTTTCCTAGCGGCCCTCCCTACGAAGATACGGCCTCCAAAAGGACGCCACTGGAAATCAATTTTTCTTGAATAACTTTCAAACTACGTAATATAATTTAATGAAAATTTAATATGATAAACAGTAGTGCAAACCTTTTAAAATACTGGCCTTAAAACACCATTAGCTTATTTAGTTTACCAGGGGCGGACTAGGTTGTAGGCGTTAAAAATACCCTGTATAATAAGGAGTTACTCAAATAAATTTCGATACTTTAAACATTAAGCTAAAAAAAGGTACATTTCTTATTTTCGATAAAATAAACCGTTTTCGAGAAAAAAAAATAATAGAAAATTAAAAAATAAAACTACCAGAATTGGCTAATTTCAAATTGCTAAATTCTAAAATACAACTTGGAGTATTATGTTTTTATCCTGAACTCACTAAAGCTTGTAACGATTGAACTTAAATATGCTAATTAGAGATAATCAATTAAAAACTTTATAAGCGGGTTCAACATGTGCTCCGTGAACTCTGATACACTCGCGGGCCCGACGAATAAAAGACTGCTGTACTCATCACAACAACCCAGCATTGTTCCTTATCACATCACAAAGAAATGTAATTCTCTGTAAAAGTTCCTCCCTAGTATCAACCAGAGAAAAATACACCAACGTTTTGAGGTGACCCCACAGGTAAAAATCCATTGGCGTTAGGTCGGGAGACCATGGAGGCCATGCAATTGGACCTCCTCTGCCTATCCAACGGTTTCGATAGACTTTATTCAAGTGGTCCAGTACAGCGACGTTAAAGTGGGGCTCCATCATGCATAAAATACATGCTTCGGCGGGTTTCAAGTGGCAAATGCTCTATTAAATCCAGAAAAGCGTTCTAAAGGGACTATAAATAAAGTTGACCATATAATCGTGGCAGCAATATGCATGATCCAATCAAAAAATTGCCGATTATTCCTGTCCAAAAATTAATTTATTGGAATTGATGTTAATAATGATGAATAACAGTGGCATGAGGGTTTTCATCAGCCCATACATGCGAGTTATATAAATTTACAATACCATTTTTGGTAAACCCTGCTTCATCGGTAAAAAGAATAATGCTAATGAAGTTTCCGTTTGTTCGTTGCTGATCTAATAGCCAGTTTGCGAACTGGATGCTTCGAGAAAAAACTTCAGGAAGTAGTTGATGCACTTTTTGCAGATGATAAGGGTATAACAACTGTTCTTTAAGTACTTCAGCAATTGTCGTTTTTGACACATGAAGCTGCGCGACTAATCTTCGAGGACTTACTGAAGGAGTATCAAAATATTTTCTTTCAATTGCACCGTACCTACTGTTCATGTCACACCAGCATCAGTACTTGTTTTCCCAAAACTGATTATTTAAGAAAGTCAATAATGTTACCTTATTAAATGGGAATCGCCCACCAGCCTTTCTTAGACGTTGGTCAAGTCGCTGAAATGTTTTCTCATTTGGAATATTGCGATTCGGATATCTTTCTTCATACAACCTTCTTGCTTCATAAGCATTGCAAGATGCAAGACCATACATAAGATGCATATCTGCATACTCACTAAATGTATATACCATTATCGAATTAAATTTACTAAGATATTCAAAATTCAATAAATTAATATCGGAGTACTAAAAAATCAACGTGTCAACAAGATTCCAATGCAATTATTCATTTATTTATTTTGTAGGTACCTTAGTAAAGTTTGTAAAACCAGTGCGTTTTTTAATACTGATAACAAGTTCTATTTCAATGCCTTTCGTATCACACTGTGCTGCAGACAAAAAAAATTGGAAATCATGGTTTCTTTTTAATAAAAATAAAACATTAATTCTTCTATTTATTTTTTTCTCGAAAACGGTTCATTTTATCGATAATAAAAGAGAGTACGTTTAGCTCCAGCTTAATGTTTAAGGTATCAAAAATTTTTTTTTTAACTTCTTATCGTACAGGGTGTTAAAAATGTAAGCATTAAAATGTACAACCTTGTCAACCTTTGGTAAACTAAACAAGCTAATTATGGGCAGTATTTTAAGAGCTTCTTAATATCATATTACATTTTTATTAAATTATATTACGTAGTTTGAAAGTTATTCAAGATTTCCAGTGGCGTTCTGTTGGAGGCCGCATCTCCGTGGGGAGGGCCGCTAGGAAAAAAAATTACATGAACTTGTCATCTTATTTTTTAATGTTCTATCTGAATTCAAGATACCTCCCACATTTTCCGGGACACCCTGTATATTAAGAAATAAAACCATTAGTATACATAAATTATATAAAATAGTTTAAATACATTATGAAAGTTACAAAATCTAATATTAAATATATGAAATGAAATGTACTGAAGATAATAAAGACATATTCGTTCTGAAATTGGCTAATTCAACACCCAGTGATATCTAAATTACATTGATTAGCTAGTCGCATTAGTCTAAATAGAGGTGCATGATAAGCATAATTATGTTAACATTTCTAGAAGTAGAGTGTCCTGAAGCAATATATTTAGGCTGGTTTTAGAAAATATTGGAAAATTTGTATATAACAGAAACTTATTGTATAAATATAATTCACAAACATAAATAATTTTTTTGGTAAAGAGAAAAGAAATTAAAAAGTTTGTTTACTCTAGAAAAAATACGTGGTAATGGATATGTTTCAAAAAAACTACAATGTAATAATTAAATGCATATACAGGGTGTTATTGAAATACACGTACATATTAAAATGGGGAATAGTATGTAATGACCAAAAACGATTGGCACCAATTTTAACTTCAAATTCTAAAATTTAAATATTGGGGAAGAGTCCCCTTTTCCGACCTACTAGTTTCCATATTTAAAGAAGTAAAATAAATCGAAATTGAACTTACCCATAGAAATTGCACTGTTGCCGTAGCAAAACCAATTAATTCAAAATAAAGTTTATTACAGTAATTGTTCAAAATGCCGTCCATTATTATTTACACACACTTGCAATCGTCTTTCCAAAGAACTTTGAACATTAGAAAATAGTCTTGGATTTTGTCGTAGTTCCTCGGCTACCGCATTAACTTTATTGGTTAATTGTTCAACACTATTAATAGGTTCATTATAAACCAGTTGTTTCATGTGACCCCACAAAAAGAAATCGCATGGATTTAAGTCCGGAGATCTCGGAGGCCACTTAGTAGGTCCATTTCTGCCTATCCACTTTTGAGGAAATCTAATGTTCAAAAACTGCCGTACGTTTAAATCAAAGTGAGGAGGAGCGCCATCTAGTAGGTACCACATCCGTTGCCTTAATTGTAACGGTATCTCTTCTAGGAGTACTGGCAAAATATCTTCTAAAAAGTGGAGATATCCTGGCCCATTTAATCTGTTCAAGAGAACATAAGGCCCGATTAAATACTGACCTATTATGCCAGCCCAAACATTTATTGAAAATTTTCTTTGATGCCCAGTTTCCCTAATGGCGTGAGAATTTTCATCACTCCAAATATTCGTATTGTGCATATTGAACACGCCATCACGAGTGAATGAAGCCTCGTCAGTATACAATAATATTTTTAGAAAATCAGGAATATCAACACATTTTTGAATCATCCATTCACAAAACTCCACTCTCTTATCTTCATCACCTGGATATAAGGCCTGGACTTTTTGAATGTGATAAGGATGTAAACCTTGTTCTTTAAGTGTCCGCCACACAACAAATGAGGACACTCCAATTTCAAGACCTAGTCTTCTACAACTTAATTGAGGCCGGTTTTCAACAGCTTCCAATATTTCTTCTTCGGCCGCCAATGTTCTTTGTGTTCTTGTTCTCCCTCGATCTGCATTGACACTCTCAAATTTTCCATGGTCTCTTAGATGCTGAACAGTTGAAATAAACGTACGACAGTCCGGAATTCTCCGATTTGGAAACCGTTCGCGATACAGGATTTGTGCTTGCCGAGAATTTTCTCCAGCTGCCCCATAAACCAGCACTATATTCGTTAGTTCAATATTCGTAAATAGTGGCATCGTAAAAAAATATTTAAAAGTAATCGTAACAACACTTTTTACCAACTTGGAAATGACGCGCTCGTGTTAGCCAGATTCGTAAATCAACTAAAATTTTAATATTCTATAGTTTCAAAAATGTATAGTTTAAAAACAATCATTTATCAAATATTCTAGTTTTTTGATAACGAGGGTAGTAAAAACCAGTCTTCGGAAATAGAAATTAATTCGAAAATCTTGGCAACATGGTTATTTCTTACAAGACTAGTTTTCTTATCATCTGACAAAAACTTGCATATTAATTACTGTTGATGTTTAAAATAGGTAAATAAACCTAATTTATATAGGTCATCCTCAACATATCAGTGAAGTACGTTTGTTTTAGAATTAATTTTCAAAAATTAATAACTCCCTTAATAAGGGGTATTTTTAAAAAATAATATTTTTCTACATTCAGTGGGGATCTGCGCAATACCCAGTTTTAATATGTACGTGTATTTCAATAACACCCTGTATATGTAATAATTAAATGCTTTAGTATATTTTCACGATTTCAAACAACATAATAATGTATTTAACATAAACAATCGATTATTAGACTTAATTTTTTGTAATGAATCATGCACTGTTGAAAGTGTATATGCTTTGATGGTTCCTGAAGATGTCTCGCATCCTGTTTCGAATATTAATTTTCAAATATCTAATCCAGTAAATAAAAATTTAAGTAATCTAATTTTATGATGTTATATTAACTAATAGCTTTATGTGACTGGTCTTTTCTCAATGATAATATTGAAACTGCATGTAAATTATTTTATGAACAACTCTATAGTATGATGGATACATATGTATGTAATGTATTTCCAAATATGTTTCAACTGCAAAAAAATACTCTACATGGTTCAACGGACCTATTATTAGAGATATTAAAAAAAAGATAAAGCACGAAAAAATTTTAGATGCAATAATGTTTTAATTGCTTTTGAAGAATTTAAACGGCTAAGATCCAAAATTATAAACGAAAAATGGTGGAATACCTGACTTTATGATGATTTAAATCTTTTAAACATGCAGAATATTGTAAATGGATTTGTTACTTACATTAAAAATTTCTACAGTAATTCATCAACTTTTGATGTAAACTTTGAGAAAAGATATTGCCCAACGATCTGGTTATTTTCTCGAGAAAAAAAAACGAGTGATTAGTATTTTCTAACAAAGTATTACTGAATATTTAATTTGTTAATGATTTGAGGAAACATGAAAAAACCCTATTTTTGGTAATCACGCCATCGTCCGACACTACTTTTTTTCTGAATTGACGTGGATATTTCTATCTTTAATAATTTACACGTGAGTACATATTTAAGTGCTTTGTGAATACGACTATTATTAATTACCTATAAAAAATTCACATAAAGACTGATCCTGATACTTCACAATAACATAGGAATAATTAACTAATATTTTTAAATAATAAAATTCTATTTATTTTATTAAACTTTCAGCAAAATTGAATTCTCCAATTTCCGGCGATTTTTATAAAGACGTAAAATGGAGTCTTGTCTCGAGAGTTGTAATTCAGTCCGATGAAAAAACTTTGACCAAGACAATAAATCTCGTTAGTTGCGAGAAAGCACGGAAACCAAGAACTAGTCCGCCACCTCCTTCTCGTGTAACCACTCTCTTCCCACCACAGTTTATCACAAAAAATTCATAGTGTTTCGTCGTTCGTCGCGATCTCTCGAGAGTCGCCTTTTGCAGTTTATGATACTTATGTTTTCAGTTTATGGAAAAAGGAGTGAAATTGGCTTGAGATTGCTGTTTTTATCTGCCGCCTTAGTACACTCATAAATTAATTTTCTTACTAAATTTAAATACATATATTTAATTAAATTTATTAAATTATTTTAATTTTCTGATAATATTTACAGTTTTTCTTATAGCACATGACTTCATATTTACGAGATAGATAAGAGTGAGGTTATATTTATAAGAAAGTACGAGTTGGGTCCTAATGTTTACGACTGTTCCATTGGGTTCGCACTACAGCCTGATTGGTTTCCGGAAACATTAAGATAATTGGTTAAAACTGAATTTTAATAACAATGTTGTCGCTATAGAACAGACATCTTCTCTATATTTGATGGTTCTTATGCCCGTTTGCAGCAATAAATTTGAGAGGCGCTAAAATGGTGGTTCCCACCTTATCGAGACTGAGCCCACAAGGCTAAACTCGTAACGTAACAAAAACGAGAAATGATTTAACTTGGAACGAAAGACCGAAAGCCGATAATAGTATTAGGACGTTGAATTTTTTGGTTTGTGAAGCATTGGCATTAATTAGGTTAAACCATTTTATATCGCCTTTTGATTAGGGTTTACAAACTTGTTTGAGCAATTTTAACTTAACCATTATTATCACAGCCATCTACCGGTCTCCATCAACTTGCCCAAAAGTCTTTTGCGACTCCCTCAATGAATATTTTTCTAATAATAATTCTGAAAATGACATCCATATTATGGCAGGAGATATAAACATTGATTTGTTAGATGAAAATAATGAAATATGCGAAACATACTTGAATATATTAAATGAAAAGGGCTTTGTATCAACAATAAACATGAGAACATGAATACAAAATAACACAAAAACATGTCTAGACCACATATTTATTAAAAGTAAAAATACACTAAAATGTAAATACAATCCTATGATATTAGACACGATAATCACGGATCACTTCTCTACATTAATTCAGATGATTTTTTCAGAAACAAAAAAACAAAATGTTAACAAAATAATGCCATTGAATAGATTTAACAAAAAAAAAGTTTCTAGAAAATATTAAAAGTGAAAATTGGAGAGAAATTTACTTAAAAACAGACATTAATGATGCTTTTTGTACTTTTATACAAAACATACATAATTTAATAGTAAAAAATACCGAAACAATATTTGTTACAAAAAAAGACTACAAAAGGAGTCCGTGGATAACGAACGGATTAATAAAATCTATAAATAAAAAATATAGTTTAATTAAAATAATGAAAAAAGAACCCAATACAGAAAACAAAAATATAGAAATCAACTAAATAACTTGATTAGAGTTGCTAAAGCAAATTACTATCAAAATAAAATAGGATTCAATCAACTAGACTCTAAAAATATATGGAATTGTGTAAATGACATATGCAAATCTAAAAAAGGAAATGAAATAAACGAAATTATTTCTGAAACTGGAGAAAAAATTACGCAAAATGAAATGATATCAAATGCGTTTGTTAATTTTTTTACAAATATAGGCCAAACATTAGCCAATCAGATAGACAGTTGTTTAGAAACTGAACTAAACATTAAAAGAAGATATTTTTCACAATCAATATTTTTTAAACCAGTAGACGTTAAAGAAATAAATGAAACCATAAATAATTTAAAAAATAACAAAGCTCCCGGACATGATAAAATCACTTCAGAAATATTAAAAGAGACTAAAGAATATATATCTCCCGTAATTGCATATTTAATTAATCAATGTCTAGAAAGAGGTTTATTTCCAAATATATTAAAAGATACAATTATTACACCAATTTTTAAAAATAATGATAAGCTAGATATGACAAATTATAGACCCATTTCTCTAATAACCAGTGTTGCTAAGGTTTTTGAAAAATATTGAAAAATAGAATTACTAGTTTTTTAAATAAGAACAATATTTTATCACCTAAGCAATACGGTTTTACGGAAAAAAAGTCTACACAGGATGCTCTCGTATATTTAACGACAAATATCTACAAATTTATTGATAATCGCAAACCTTGTATGGCAGTATTTATTGATCTTAAAAAAGCGTTTGATACAGTTGATCACAGACAGTTACTGGAAACAATTGAAAACATAGGTATTAGAGGTGTGCCATATAAATTATTAAGCGATTACCTAAGTGATAGGCAACAATCTGTAAAAATTAATAATACGGTAAGTATAAAGAAAACGTTACAATATGGAGTACCTCAGGGAACCGTCATGGGACCTATATTGTTTAATATATATAGCAACCAATTATTTGATTTGGAAGTTGATGGCAAAGTAGTCAGTTTTGCTGATGACACTGTAGTAATTTTTAGTGCAGAAACATGGAACCAATTAAAATCAAAAGTAGAAAAGGAAATGTGTAAAATAATCCACTTTTCAAAACTAAATTACTAACTGTGAATTACAGCAAAACTTACTATGTACCTTTTACTTCCTTAAATAGTAACTTACCTGAGTTTACCGAACTAGTCATTAAAAATAACTGTTCATGTGCGGATATTACCATAGCAGGGCAAACACATGTTAAGTATTTGGGCATATACTTGGATTCACATCTCAGGTGGGATATACATATAAATTTTATAATAAAAAAATTAAGATCAATGTTATGGAGATTCAGGTATTTAAAACAAATACTAAATATAGAGCAACTATGTATAATTTACCATGCACTTATAGAGCCTCATCTTAACTATGGTATTATAGCCTGGGGAGGCGTGACAAATAACTATCTAAACAAATTAGAAATTACCCAAAAATGGTTAATAAAAATAATATACGGAAAACATTTTAGATACCCTTCTGACCAGTTATTTAATGATTGTAAGTTTTTTGATATTAGGCAACTTTTTTGTTTATCAGTTCTTACAAGGCAACACATTTATAAAAACGACTTGAATAGTCTAGAACACCACTATGATACAAGGAATAAAGAAAATATTTCAATAATACCCAAAGTCTCTAAAACGGGAACTCAAAGAAGCTATTTCTATTTAGGACCTAGGTTATACAATATAATTCCACCACCCTTTAAACAATTAAATTCTATAAAGATGTTTAAAAAAAAAGTTAAAAATTGGATATTCTCAAAAAATAGGAATGAGATACATAGTTGGATAGACCTAAAAAATCTATAGTACGATAAATCCGAGAACTGAAATTAAATAAATAAATAATTAAATAATGAAAAGGTCTAAACTGAATAACTAAATACATACACAAATAATAAATAAAGCTTACCTTAATAGAGTTATCATCTGGATAACTTCTTTTTTTTTAGTTGTTACTTTGTTTCTTCTTTTTAACCTCAAAATTTGTAAAACTTGTAAATGTGTACATAGCAATGTAAGGAAAGATTGTTTAAGTTAATTTTTGAAAATATAAAAACTATTTTAAAATAATAAATTTGGCATTGTGGGTTGCAGATATTTTAACAAGCTGTGCTTTTAAATATCTGTCACCTCAATTGTACAAATAGCGTTGCCACGAGTTAAGAGTTAATTTTAAATGTAGGTATACCTATTGTTTTACTGTGCACAAGTGTTTAACACTTAGCATATTTTTTTCTTTATTTATAACAAATATTATATTGTATTTAATTTATTTGCATTATTTATGAATAAACATTATTATTATTATTATTATTATAATTTATCCAATAATAATTGGCCCCATTACCGTTCTTCGCCTGTTTATATAATATTAATAATAAAGGACAGAAGTATGAGTATTGCAACTATGTTAAAAGAAATAAATTGGCATTCATTTCAGAATTATATTCAGTACATGACTGATATTTATTTATAAAATAAAAATGACATAGTACCATCGCATCAGATCTATTAGAAAAAAGTAAATATAATTCGAAATATCACAACTAAAATACAAGAAGCCAATCTGACTTTCATGTATGGCAAGCCATCACTAAAAGTTCCCAAAATACAATTTTTATTAAAGGTTTAAAAAATTTAATATACTGCCTACAGAAATTAAAAAAAAAACAATAAATGTATTCAAAAGTAACCTCAAACAATACTTGATAAATAAACAGAACGGATATACTTTCTTGTAATAATACTCTTTAAACCTGCCATTTTTAAGTATTTCCCTTAATTAATTGTTATTTTACCCCTCGTTTTACCCGCATTTATGATAAATTATTTCTATTTTGAGATCATGTACTTTATTTTAAAAATTACTTGATGTTATAATAATACTACTTACTATGTTTAAATTATTAATAGTTTCGCGACGATAGGTTATAGCAACTAATCGCCACAAAACTATTTGTGTGTTAAAGTAGATCCATAGAGAGCAATGTAATTTATAAAGGCCTTCTTTCAACATACAAATAAATGACAACTTTATAATTAAAATAAAAAACAAAACAAAATACCTCGGTACCAAGGTAAGAAGACTCATTTTTAAATTTAATTTATTGAGGAAATTTATGACTAGAAGTTAACTAATTATTATTTACAATTCGCTGGTTGAATATGTAATCCAAAATCGTATAATAAAAATGTTCTACAAAAAAATCAGCATTATTATCCTACCTTTGTATAAGAACATTATATTATCTATCTTGCTGTACCTTTATGGAAAGCCTGAATTGAGATATACTACAAATTATTTGCAATAAATATCAAAAGAAGTGTACATTTTTAAATAATTTGACATTTAAGAGTTATTAACACATCACAGTTGACATCTTGATACTTGACAGGCACAGCCAAGCATTATTCTGATTTTTGCCAAATAAAATAGCCGGTTAATTATTCTATTGAGTTGCGACAGAGAGCCAATAAATTTGATGAAGGTGTTTTTGTAGCTAGGGGCGAAATAGTAGTACGCTTAAGTTAGCACCACCATAAAAAAGTAATTTTTAAGAAATTGCTTATATATTTTTCATAAATTGGCAGGCTTGGCTACTAATTTCGAATAAAAATAGCCTCCAAAATAGCTATGATTGCAAGTATGAAGGTCGCAACCCGTCTTAGAAATTTCACCTTTACTATCAACAGCTGTTGTTTGACAGGTCGTTAGAGAATGTTTGCAATTTATGGAATTTTAATAATTTTAGGAATGTTGACTTAGAAACAATTGAAATTCCTAAAATTGTAACACAAGAAATGCATATGCGGATATTAAGAAAATTGATTATAAAGTAGTTAGGATGAACCAAAAATTCTGAAAATCAATAGGGTTCTAAGTTAGAAGTAATTATTCAAGACAATCAAAACTGCAAGTCAATCAGAACGTTTATTCTAGAGTTTTAGTGCCGGCATACATACACGGAAAAAATGTGACTAGAAAATTTGACTACAATGTTGTAGTAGTAAACTTGTAGAAAAATACTTAACTTTTTCTAGAAAATTTTACGAGAATTTATAGTTAAAATCTATTCATTATTGTAGCAATTGAATTGTCAAATAAAATGCTACAACAATAGGAAAGAAGACCACAATGTTTAGTATATTTTACTATTGTTTGTATAAGTAGAAATTTATTATAATTATCATAATTACTACTACTAACTTTTGTAAAAATTTGTACAAATATTAATAATTATCTCTACAAAAAATAGTAATTTTCTCTACAAAAAATAGTAATACTTTACATCCCTTCCTATGAAAAAAATTAAATTTTGTTCAAAAATATTCTATAATATTGTAGAAATTCTAAGTCATGTGAATAAAACAGAATTCTGCTATTGGCCAACGTTTTCTGACGTCAACCATAAATGACCAGACAGCAGTACTGCCGTACTAAGCTGAAGCGTCCTAACAATTCTGAGATATTTACATTTAACTTTCTTTTTATGTGCCATCTCTTAGATTTTATTTAAATAATCCAATATTTTAGGTAATGTTTATTAATTGGCAAACAATTATACTATTCGTTTAATTGTCTATTTAACTTATGCAATTATGAGACTTTTGAAAGATAGGACAACTTTCTTTAGCAAAGTTTAAATAAAAACGTATGAGGCACTTCACATAGGACCAAGACACACTATAACCAAGAAACAATATAAAAAACTAAAGAACCAAACAAAATATTTATTCAGAGTCATCGTTATCGTCATTGGCCGCGGTTGGATCACAATTGAACTCAAAAGTTTCGCTAGGCGAGTCTTAAAATTTAAATAATATTTACAATAATTTAAAAAAAGCTAGTAGGTACCAATAAAAAATAAAATATAGGATTTTTTTTATAAAATATTGAATATACAGGGTGTTAAAAAAAAGTGTCACAAAATGAAATGGTGAATAGTATGACCCAAAATTAGCAGAAAAGTCTTAATAAATATACGACCGCAAATTAACGGTTTCGGAGATACGGACCATTTTGTGTTTATAACAATTTTATATTATTATAAAAAAACAATGATATTTATAAACAATCAATAACAACATAGAGTTAAATGAGATGTTCAAAGTGCCCTCCCTCCATTTCAATGCATTGCCATTTGCACGACCGTACATAAAATGAATGTCAGCTAATTCAATATTAGTGTAAACAGGCATAACGAAAATTTATAAAATTATTCACCCACAACAAAATAATAACTGCAAATAGTATCTATGAAAAAACATCGGTAGACTCCGATAAGAAAAGCAAGTTTTTGAGAATGAAAAAAGATAATCAAAAAATGACACTTTTTTTTAACACCCTGTATAAGTGTAGATATTATAGCAAAAAGTAGAATATTTCACAGTTTCTCATTGCTAAAGAATTCACTGAGCAAAATAGTTTTTAAATGCCTTTTAGAACTGGTACGATGGAGAATATTGATGTTTGAGTGATGATACTATTAATCATACATGTTTAAATAGCTTTAGAGATGAAGATAAGCAGCGAAACAGTATATAGTTAAAGCATTTCTGAGACACAAAACCTTTACTGAAAGTGATATTTACTAAAGTACCTGATCAAATATTTTAACAATTTCATTCTTGTATTTAAATATTTTAACAATTTCAATCTTAAAATCTTTAAGTACAGGTATCTATTCTGATATTGTGGCTTCTCCATATGCCTTTGTAGATTTCATTTTTTCAATGATCTCTTTAATTTCATGGGCGTTGGTTAAATGTAGTTCTGTTAAATAACTTTCTTGGAGAAATGAAATTAGTTTTAGATATTTTTTGTACAAATTCTGGACCAATTTTAGTTCATCTGCAATATTCTACCTTACAATTTATTTTGCAATATGTTTACATCATTTTTGTTAGGATGTTTATTAAGCATAAAGGAATTCAATATTTTTCAGTATTTATATACTTTTAAAACTAATAATTGCTTCTAGTAACATAACAAAAAGAAAACATTACCTTACAATTTCAAAACATTCTAAATTCCTCGACTATTCTGATGATTAGACAACACTGCAAGGCTGAGACTTTATAAATGATCTATGACGAGCATTGGTATTTGTATTAAAATTATGTTAAAAATATGTACTTACTGTGACATATTTGTCGTGTAGATTTGTGTATTCTCTTACCTGAAACAAACAAAATTGTAAATTAAGATTTTTCGTAAACCTAAAGTATAATTTAAATAAAAACAGGTATATAATGTTGAATAAAGTAGACTTTTTCATGACTTTAGGCAGAATAATATTTATACCAGACGCTTTACTGATATTATACGTGCGGATAATTTTACGTGCGTCATTTTAAATTGACCATCCACGGACTATCTGTGGCTGGCGGTCATGAATTGGCGTATAAAGATTGGTTACTTAAGAACATTTGATGGACCTACATTTAATTTTGATACTAAAAAATTTACAAAAATCTATTAAGTTCAATATAATTTATAACTCCAGGTCGAAAAAATCATGATCTCTATAATTTCATCACTGGATACAGAAAAGTAAAAATTAATAATTCAAATTGGATTTATTGTTAGCGTTTCCTGAAACCTTCTCATTTTTATATTTGCTTAAAATTATAAAATGTTATTTCAATGTAAGTAAAATTGTCGTGCAGAAACAATCATGGTAATCACAAACTTTGCATGCTTCTGAACTTTGTTTTCAGCATTTTACATTATGTTCCCGATGAAGTTGTCAACAAGTCATGAATATTGTTGGCTCTATTTAAGTTTGCAAACTATTTCAAATTGTTTTGTATATTTTTTTTTTATTTTCTTTCCAAGATTGCAAATGGTATCAACTTTTCTATAGGCGTGATTTGAAATTGGAGAAAGGTTACTTAAATAAAAAAATTTAAACTTAGTACAGAAGACATTGCTGTAATAGTCTTAGACACGAAACGTTTTAAAATACAGTTGAGATGATTATAGTTAGCAAAGAGGCACATAAACAAAAAATAAAAATTTATTTACAGAAGTAGGTACCTATAAGAAGAAAAGGAGTAAATAAATTAGATATTACGTAATGGAAGTAGCAGAAATATTAAAGTATCTAGTATAATAATAAACAACAAGAATAGAATAATACAAATGAGATAGATCAAAAAAGAGGCAAGATAAAAAAGGCAAACAATATAAAACAAAAATAAGCAATTTTAAAAAGATTAAGTAAAAAAAGGACATCAAATTTTAAAAAATATTATCATTTTTACCAATTTTTGATTTTTATTAAACGTAATCGAAACCCTATTAAACTAAATAAAAAAAATATCTATACAGTGCGTAATTGTTCAATATTTCAAATAAAAGTTATATGGACTTAAAAAAAACGTATTTTAAAAATATTATTGGATATACAGGGTGCTGCGTTTTTGCATCGCAAATAAAAATGTGTATTTTTCAATTTACCACCAAATATCTTTTTTTATTATTCGCCCTACTACTATCCGGTAAACACATATTGAACACGTACATAAATTTCCATTCTTAAATCTAATTATTTTTTTTTTATAAGGTATCCTGCAACTTATTTTTAAAAGGCTCAATGGTGTAGCGGATAGCGACGATGTATTGTATGCATGAGGTCCCGGTTCGATCCCCGGCCATTTCAAACATTTTTTTTCAGTAGAAAAAATATATCAGTATGGATGTATGTTGGGTTGACTAAGTAGAAGTAATAGAAACGATAATTAAACGTATCTATGTGTAACAACATAGGTGTATGATGGGTTGCCTAGGTTGTACGGCGGCATGTAGTTCGTTGAGCTTGGGCTATGCGTGTTGGGCGTGTGACCTTGAAATAGACAAAAAGTTGCAGAATGGACCTTAGCGATTTCCCATGTTAATTTACATAAGAGCTGTGCTTGAACTGTTGCTGCTCCTTTACTAGGCACGTCCAGAAAGTAAGTTCCGTTTGGTAATAAAATTAAATTGTGTACAGACACAGAAAAATTATTTATTGCACAAAATTCTACAACTCTTAAACTACTTTTCCACATAACTGCCGAAATTTTGCAGGCATTTGTCATAGCGTGGTACAAGTTTTTGTATACCTTCTTCATAGAAGTTTGCCGCCTGTGTCTTCAACCAGTTGGAAACAGTTTCTTTCAGCTCGTCGTCATTGTTGAAGTGTTGACCGCCAAGGAAAGACTTGAGATGTAAGAACAGATGAAAGTCGCTAGGAGCGAGGTCTGGGCTGTACGGAGGATGGCCAAAAACGTCCCAGCCAAATCCCTGTAGGAGGTTTTTCGTCACATTTGCAGTGTGTGGTCGTGCGTTGTCGTGAAGAAAAACAACACCTTTTGACAGCAATCCTCGGCGCTTATTCTGTATTGCGCGGCGCAATTTCCCAAGTGTCTCGCAATAAGCATCTGCTGTGATTGTTTGACCACGCGGTAAGAAATCAATGAGTAAGATGCCTTTCCAGTCCCAGAACACTGTGCACATTATTTTTCGAGGTGTCAAGATTTGCTTCGGCTTAACCTTTGCTGGGGATGAAGTGTGCCTCCATTCCATTGATTGCCGCTTACTTTCAGGGATGTCGTAGAAAACCCAAGTTTCATCTCCTGTGACTATCTGTGTCAGAAATTCTTCGCCACCTTCATTATAACGGGTCAAAAACTGAAGTGCACTACCCATCCCTTTTGTTTTGTGTTGCTCAGTAAGAATCTTTGGTACCCAACGTGAGCCAAGTTTACGAAATTTCAGTTTTTCGGTAACAATTTCATGAATTAGTGATCGTGAGATTTGGGGAAATTCCATAGCGAGAGCACTAATTGTAAACCTGCGGTTTTCCTGGATCTTTTCATCAATCGCGTGAACCAGTTCTTCTGTAACCAAAGATGGACGCCCACTTCGTTCTTCATCGTGCACGTCACTACGTCCTTCATTGAACTGTCGGACCCATCTTCTCACCATTGAATCACTCATCGCATTTTGTCCGTAAACATCGCAAATTTGCCGATAAATTTCAATTGGTTTCACTTTCCTCGCATTCAGAAAACGAATCACAGATCTGATTTCACAAGCGGCGGGATTTTCAATCAACACCGACATTATAAACAAGCACAACAAAGCGTACGTTACTGACAGCGACCTACAAATGGCACACGTTTCTTCTCCAGGATACAGAGCGTCTACCGCGGATGTGCGGAACTGCGATCGCAGCGCTGGAGCGGAGATAAATTGAAACGGAACTTACTTTCTGGACGTCTCGTATTTTATTTTAGTTTTATAAAGCTTTAGTAATACTGTATTTAACCCCAAATACGTTTTAAAAAATATTTCAATGCGATAAAAACCTCTCGGAAGATCCTAGTGACTTCAATGTTTGTAACGGTTGGAACCGTTATTTCGACACAATCACCTCTTACTTAAATGTCATTTGTCGTTGTTTATGCCTTGTGTCGAAAGTTCATATTTAATTTCATTTTATTAAAAGAGATCAATTAGATCACAATTATTTTAATCTATCTTGGTCATTTGAAGTATTAGATGGTTTTTAATATTCTTAAAATCCGTCTGATTTTATAAGCATGGCTATATCTAGACGTATATTTGGATTTATCTCTAAACGTTTTTTGGGTTTAATCTCTAGAAGGTTTTGGTTCCATCTCAATAAGGTTTTGGTTCAATTTCCAGACGGTTTTGATCTCATATCTAGACATTTTATGTTCGAATACTGAAGATCATTCACAGTGCAGAATTATACAGAATTACGAATAAGGATCCCAAATCCCTTGTGGAAGTTGCCTGAAGAAATACCATGATATAGATTTACATTCTGTATATTACCTAACTTGCCAAAAGATAAGCGAAGAGGTTGAGTGGTGTGTACACACTGGGTAATAAGAAATGAATCGAGAGTATTTAAAGTGTGTAAATTGAGTTTTATTAATAAAACTTTGTAAAAATTTATCTAAGCGCTTTCAACCTATTAGGCCATCATCAGAGACTATAGAAGTTAAGTTAAAAAGGACAGCAACAGACTTGTCCCAAGTCACCACCATAGCTTGTAGCTAGGATAATTAAACATAAAAGAACCACACCGAACATGTAGTTGTTAAAATTCAACCACATGTTCGGTGTGTTATGCAATTTGTATTTGGGATAATCTTGAAAAAGTGGCTTTCAAGAAGGGGCGGCATGTTCGCTGCAAATTATATACAAATAATCTTAAAGACGGCCCTGTCTGTGTGCAGATTTGTGCCGATCGAATAGCCATATAGCTATTTAGTTGATTTACTGCTCTCTGACTAATAACACCTATATTCAATACAGTGCATACAAAATTTCAAGGGTTTTTATTTACCTATCGGAAACTATCGGAAACTTCTACTGCTGAACAGACAAGTGTGCCACCAGTAGTAGTCGAACAAGAGAAATCTTAGGCAGAAGTGCCAGAAATTACAAAACAGGCCACGGAAGTTGACCAGGCAGAAGTACCAACAACATCTAAAAGGCACAAATCCAGAAGGGTCACCTCCGAAGAGAAGATTGGCCTAATTTCAGACACAGAAGTCAGATTCTTTGTCATATCCGGTCGAACGAGAGCAAGGCTAAACAACCTGGTAAAATCATTCATTGCTGCCAAACAAGACATAATCAAGGAAAACTTTGTCAGATCCCAAGTTAGGTCACCTCAAACTTCGACTACCGAGGTCAGCCAGGTCGATAAAAAGACCACAAAAATGCCAAGATCAAAAGGAAATACTCCCCCTGCAGATCGGAAAGTGGAAAAGAAGGCCAAAATTGAAGGTTTAACCTTCAAAGAGGTCCTTATTACTACAAAGATCGAAGTGGTTAGAACCGGCTTTCCAGAAACACTGATGGAAACGGAGCAGCAAACAGATGTCGAAAAATCCATCATAAGTGCCTAAGACGGTATTCCCATCGAAAGACCACAGGTGCGTTTTGCCAAATGCACACACAGGCCGGGATAAAAAGTAGTACGTTGTGCAGACAACCTCAGTGCACAATGGTTGAAGGATGTGGTGTCCACGCTTAGGCCCTGGGAGGGTGTAACCTTGATGCTTGGCAGGACATCCACATCCCAAAATTAAGGATATGTACAATTTACATAGCAGATGAGGGTGGAAAGAAGCTGGATGCCCAAAGAGTCCTTAACAGACTGAGGGCTAGCAACAACACCCTTAAAATCAACCTATGGAAGGGTCTGACTCCAACTTCAATGAAGAAAGGCCAAACAGGCCATTTCCGTGGACAAAGGGTCATATACCAAACTCTAGAAGCTAGACATGTCACCATACTTTGGAATAGGACGTATAAAGTGCCATCTCAAAGAAATGGAACACAGGGAAAAGGAGAATAACATGGCAAAACCGGTCCAAAAAGACTTCAAAACAAAGCCGGTGGTGCAAAAGATCAAGGCCAAAAGGTGCCGAAACTGGCCAAAAAACACCAGACCCCAGAAATCCCAAAGGACGAACGTCGCCAAGGACAAAGAAGGCAAGAAGTCCGCCAAAGACTCCTCTACCAAAAGTAGCAGGAGCCCTCTCAGAAGGCCGCAAAGCCCCGAGTCGGCTTCCACAATGAAGTTGGAAAAAGGTCAAAAGGCCGATCTCACGGCGCCTTCATTAATTACAGCGGAGCATAAAGGTCCTGCAGGCGAACCACCACCATGCTAAGGCAGTGTCTGCCATAATATGTAGGGCGTTCGATACGGCAGGCCTGGATATATCCCTCCTGCAGGAAGCTTGGCTTGTTTGTGGAAAAGTCGCGGGTCTAAAACCGCAATAGGGTAAGCTATTGTACAGCAAGGGAATGAAAAACCCCGCTCCTATATCGCTTGCTGAGAACAATAGTGGCGAAACACAGAAATTGAGTATTTTAAGTTAAGTTCACCAAACAACACACAAATGAGTCCTCTGCTGCGTGCTAGAGAGGCGAAAGGCTATCTCACCTCCTTACGCCTAGATGGCAGCGTATGTCATTGTAGTAGGGGTAAAACGAAGCACCGGCATGTGCAGTAGAGACGAAGAACACATTATTGGTAAGCTTCCGTTGAGTAAATAGCGAAAAGTTTATATCAGTTTTGGCGAATTGTTAGTTACGTCGCTGATGCACACATATAGCATATTTTTCTCTTTGAAGATAGATCAGTACTGACGAATTTGTATTTAAGACAATAGTGCCCCAATAGTTGTACGATAAATCAAGACAGTGGTGTCGCAAACAAAGGTTTCGCCGTTTATGTCATAAATAAGGTAAGCTCTTGTTGATGCATTTGTGGGTTATGTTGGTTTTTGTCGCTGCTGCGTTGTAGAGATGTTCGTTACTTAAAAATCGTTGCATTATGTTAGAGTTACGTCATTACTGCACAGCGAAATTTCTTTAAAGCTATTCATTATAACAATCATTAGAATTATCTACAAAGCGTCCGTGAAGTAATCGTATAATTTCATATTTAGCTAAACATACATTTTTGAAAGAAATTCCCGTGACAAGTCGATTTTCATTTTAATTGGCAGTATTTTCACATAAGTCAAAATACAGGGTGAACCATCTTCGAGTGACGACTTCGACAGTTTTTAAATAATTATATTTATTTTTTATTTTTAGTATGCCTTGCCAATTTGATTTTTCAAAAATGTTTCAAAAGTTGGGTGAAATTTATTTGCATTGAAAAAAAAAACACAAATACTAACAATTAAATTATGCGTTACTTCAAACGATAAGGATGCACTGTATAGAACTTTAGTCATAATTATTTTACATAAGCATGTTTCATTTTCAGTCTGAAAAATGAGTGGACGGTCAGAACAAATTCTCTCCGCACTTGGAATAAGGTACGTTTTAGATTTATTTCAAGAGGTATATTATCAGCCATATAATTTTTTTAAACTCTAATTAAAACTGTTTTACTGTCTAGATTAAATCGCCCATTGAAGAGTCAAACAAATAGCTTTTTAAGATTAAGCTCCACTAAATCAGGGAAGGACATTTTGCAGTCTAAGCAAGCAGGTGGAAACATAGTAGGTAATAAAATATCTACCGATGCTTCTAATAATGCTCTCTTGTAATATAATATTTAAAGCTTTCTAAAATTATTTTAATAGTTAATGTATTTCGACATAAAGGTTAAGTAAAAAAATGTCTTGCAATCTAATTAGTCTTCTATTCACTGATAGTAGCTTAAATAATTTTAATTTGTTATTTTAGTTGAGAAAACCCAAAATCCAGGAACATCACAACAACCAGATTGTGAACAATCTTCAAATCTAAATTTAGTACAAGTTGTTGAAGGTTGTTTAGAGCTTAAACCAGTCAGTGAGCCAATCCGCCTTATGCAGACTGCAGGTAGTTGTAACAATTTTTCCTAATCCGTACTTATTAACTTAAAATTATTAGTAGTTAACCACACCATAAAATATTTAAATATAATATTAATTATCATTATACTTTTGTCGATAGGTTTGGATACAAATGAAACTATCCTTTCTCCTTCCACAAAGCCAGAAGAAAATCTCGATAGTAAAAAAGATTCAGTAAAAACGTCTAATACATGTAAACCTGGTCACAGTTCTTCGACTAGGTCAGGTTCTTCAACCAGCTCAGGTTCTTCTAGTAGCTCAGGTTCTTCAACTAGCTCAAATGCTTCATCAGGCGACTCATCATCAGGCAGTTCGTGTTGCTCATCTCAAGTGGATGACAGTGATGCAGACCCAACGTATGAGATTAATGAAGACAATGAATCAGAAGAACCAAACAGTGTCACAGAGCTAGATATCAAAAATAGGAAGTCGCGTAAGCGAAAACGAAATCCAGATGGATGGAAAAGAAATATCTCCAAACAACTAAGAAATAGTGGCAAGGAGTATCGTTCTCTCAAAACGGGAAAATTAGTCCCGCCTAAGAAAATTCTACCACCGTGCAAAGCTACCTGTAAACTGAAATGTACTACGAAGTTTAGTGAAGAAGATAGGCAACAGTATTTCAAAGATTTCTGGGAATTAGGATCCTTGGAACGTCAGAGGCATTTTATCCTAGATCACATGCAAAATATCCAACCAAAATATAGACATGTTGTAATTGATAGAAAGAAGGAGCGATCTTTAAACAAAGCATATTATTTCACAAAATTGTATCAACGCAAACAAGTATGCTTTTTATATTTTCGAAATACACTTGGCATAAGTGAAAGATTTGTCAGGACAGTAAAAACTAAAGAAAAAGATGGATGGTTGGATGTAGACTTGCGTGGAAAAAACAAACACTCAGTGGTTCCTGAAGAGATCAAATCTGGTATGAGGAATCATCTTTCCTCTATACCAGCTGTGGATAGCCATTATACCAGGGCCAATACACAAAGGAAATACATAGAGGGAGGTAAGACTGTTACAGATTTATATAACGATTATGTAAATTTATGTAAAGTAAAGAACGAAGGTCATGGTTCACTATCCCTGTACCGTCATCTATTTAATTACGAATACAATATGTCTTTCCACATTCCCAAAAAAGACCAATGTCTTAAGTGCACTACATACAAAAATTCAAATCCAGACGAACAACGTGAATTGGAATTGGACCATCAAATTCATATAGAAGAGAAAGAGTTATCGCGTGCTGAGAAAAACGACGACAAGACAAAACGCAGCGAATTATTCCAAGTTGCTTGCTTTGACCTACAAGCTGCTCTTCCGGTTCCTAGAGGAGACGTATCTTCTTTTTATTATAAATCGCGATTGAACTGTTATAATTTTACAGTTTGCGAACTTCAACAAAAAGAATTGGGACCAGTTGAATCATTTTTTTGGCACGAGGGCGAAGGACAGGCATCTGAAATAGGAACTTGCCTTTTAAAATTTTTGAAAAAAAAAGCTGATGTTGCTAACTCAGATAACTTGAATATCGTTCTTTACTCCGACAATTGCGGGGGACAAGGAAAAAATAAATTTATCATAACAGCTTTCATGTATGCCATAGCACATTATAAAATAAATAGTATAACTCATAAATTTTTTGTAGTAGGGCACGGACAAAACGAGGGAGATGCAAGCCACTCCGTAATTGAAAAAGCTATCAAAAAGGCCCTTAAAAATGGACCAATTTACATACCTGCACACTACGCTGCTATAATCAGTTGTGCAAAAAAAAAGGGAAACAAATTTAGAGTACATGAGCTGGCACACGACGATTTTTATGATTTGAAAGACCTTACAGAGAAAGTAACCAATTCTCCGTTCAATGAAAATTTTCGAGGTGCTAAATTCAACTTTAATGATATACGCATAGTTAAAGTTGAACGTGCTCATTTGGATCGTTTCTTCTATAAAATGTCCTATAAAGAACCTGAATTTCAAGCTGTAGTCATAAGGGATACTAAGACAAGACAAAGAAAAAAACTTAACAAATTGGAAGAATACAATTTGGTTCCAGCTTATTCAGGACCACTTCCTATTTCTAAAAGAAAATTTTCTGATTTACAAAGCCTGCTACAAAATAAGTCAATTCCTGCCGCCCATAAGTTATTCTATACCAGTTTACATAATGAAGAAGACGAACATGGTGATTAGTTTATTAGAAAATCTGGAAAAATTCATTATTTGTTTTTAGATTATTTTTTGTTGATTCTTTATTTTGTTTTTTATGTTCACCATTTACTTTGTTTGAAAGCCAATTCAGGTATTAATTTTAATGTTAATATAACAGAACTAGTGTTTGTTGTTTTTGTCGATTTGAATAAAATGTTTGACTTTTTTATGTAGTTTTTTTGTGCTTAAGTCTGTTTGAAAATCCACAAATCGTTTCGAAACTGATGCAATAGTGACGTAACTAATTAAAAAAAAAGAGTGGGGGTAATTTTTGGTCTCTACTACACTTAAATCAGTTAAATTACGATATTTAAGTCAAAAATAATTAAAAAAATGGGTTAAAAGGGCGAGCTATTAGCCAGTTATCGAACTTAATAGTTTTAACAAAACTTCAAACAGAATTATCTCAAAACTATGATTTTTGAGTTTCGCCCCTATAGTTCTCAGCAGGCGATATAATCTACAGCCACAGGGTTAATTGGACACTAATACCGGTGCTTTGCAATGGTGATTTTGTTACAGCTATGCTATCAATCCAAACGGAAAAAGAAGAGCTATGTTGTATGCTGCGCCTACTTCCCGGAAGAGGAGAGAATATGCCCCCCAGCAATACTAGGCAGAATCATTGCCCATTGCGAGGAGCAGAAACTTAACCTCATAATGGGATGCGATGCGAATGCACACCACATGATCTGTGGAAGCACCAACATCAATCCAAGAGGTGAGTCACTATTACAATTCATTCTAAGTGAAGGGTTAGAAATTTCCAATAAAAACAAAAAACCAACTTTTATCACTGCCAACTGAAAAGAAGTTTTAGATATGACCATGTCTTCGAGAGGCACAAATGACCAAATCAGGAACTGGCATGTGTCCGATGAACCATCGTGTTCAGATCACAAACATATCATATTCCATATACAATGTCCAACTCGTACAGCAGACAGGTTTAAAAATCCGAGAGAGACGAATTGGGAAGGGTACATAAAATCCCTCAAGGAGTCTCTCAAGGAGGAAACCACCAATCTACAAGAAACAAAAACACTCGAAAGGGCAGTGGACTTGGTTAACAAGGCAATTGCTGATGTCTACCAAGAAAACTGTTTTGAAAAAGAGAGATGGCAAACGAAAAAACAATCTGGTCGAATAAACACCTAAATAGCCTAAGAGGCGAGGTGCGAAAGCCATTAAACAGAGCCAAATTCACACAAGACTATAAAAATATAGTATAACAAGGAAGTACCCAAGGCTAAAAGAAAATAATTGAGGAAGTTCTGCAAAAAGGTCTCAGAGACCATCGCCAGCGCTAGAATCCATAGTCAAAGACAGTACATTCAGTCAAGTAAGATTCCTCAAAAAAGGGGTTAATACTTACACCATGACACTAGAAGAAAGTCTAGAGATACTAACTCGTCCACTTTCCGGCCTTAGCTTTCCTAAGAACACTAGATTCAGGAGACCAAGGGAGCTACGATTACAAGGAGATCGGACCAACTCCAATAAACTGGAAGCTGGCCTTCCAGTTCACAAGACCACACAGTATAAGTTGGGCTATCAACAAATTTAATGCATACAAATCCCCGGGGCCACATGGAATATATCCAATTCTGCTCCAGAAGAGTAAAGATGTGTTAATGAATATTCGGAGCATGCATTGCCTGGAGATATATCCCAGCAATATGGCAAAAGGCGGAAGTAGTCTACCTTGCCAAAGTAGGTAGGGCCACAGACCAAACGCCAAAGTCATATGGCCCCATAATTCTATCCTCCTTCCTACTTAAAACTCTAAAAATATTGAAAGATAGGCATATTAGGGACGAGATACTAAAAAGAAATCCGCTCCATCCCAACCAATATGCACTTTTTTAGATATCGAAGGAGCTTTCAACAATGTCCCAACCAGGTCAATAACCAAGGCTCTAGAAGAGAGAAACGTCCCAGTTACAATATACCAATGGATCACTGCCTGTCTAGAGAACAGGATCATTGTAGCTATTCTAGAAAAGGCAACCATATAGGCAAAAGTTACACGGGGCTGTGCACATGGAGGAATATTATCTCCAATGCTGTAGTCAGTTCTTGTGGACGACTTACTCAAAACATTGTCCACAGAAGGCTACCAGTACCTAGGATACGCAGACTACCTGGCCAGTTATCGTCAGGGGGCTATTTCCAAGTACAGTCTCGATGCGATCTCAAACAGCTCTAAACATAGTGAACAACTGGTGCAAAAAAGAACAATTGTCCATTAACGCACAAAAAACAACAGTTGTACCATTCACAAAAAACAGTTACCTAAAGGACTAAGTTCACTAGTACTAAACATCTATCTGAATTAGGGTATGATTCAAAGCCCACTCGTACCAAAAGCTCTAGGATTATTGTACCCCTCACAGTTTCTATCCTATCAGATTGATTTTCTTGATGAATTCAAGAATATGTTATTCCATTCGCCACAGAAGCCAAATACCTCGGAGTCATAATTAACCAAAGGCTGACGTGGAACTAACATCTTAAAAAACATGTAATAGCTCTCGTAAGTTGTAGACGAATATGTGGGAAAAACTGGGGCCTAAACCCCAAAATGACAATATGGTTATACACAAGGGCGACAAGACCCACCATAACATATGGCGAAGTAGCGTGGGTAACCAAAACTGCGCAGGTAAGTGCAATAGGTTAACTCACTGACATTTAGCAACTTGCCTGTCTAAGTGCTACTAGGGCCATGCGCACTACGCCAACTGCAGCAATGCAGATATTATTAAACCTGACGCCTCTGCACATCTTCATACAAGGAGAAACGAGGTCAGCTATTCACAGGCTAATGCAGGGACAAAACCTAATAAGCCAACTACATAACGCCGGCCTTACAAGGCTATATCAGCAAGATAATATTCTAGCAATGCCTTCTGATCGAGCCATAACCACATAGAGATTTGAAAGAAATTTTTAAATTTAAATACCAGACAGAGAATCCTGGTAACAGGTACCTCCCGTACAGGCTGAACTCTTCTGGTACACAGATCATTCAAAAACGAAGAAAGGAGCCGGTGCTGAAATCTAAAGACCCAAGTCGAAAACAATGATTTCGCGTTTAGGAAAATATGCAATAGTGTTCCAGACTGAACTTATAGCCATACCACACTGTGCAAGAGAAATATTTAGTCAGCAAGTATCAGGCAAAACTATTACCATATACTCTGATAGTCAGGTCTAAAGTAAATTCTCTCACCAGAAATCAAATTACGACTGGTGAAAGACTATCTAGAAGACCTAACAGAGCTAAAATGTCAAAACAAGGTGACTCTAGTCTGGGTGCCAGGCCATGAAGGATATCAGGGCAACGAAAGGCCTACGAATTAGCCCAAGAAGACTCAGGTAAGGCCATAACAGGCCCCGATCCCTTCTGTGGAGTTTCTAAAGCATCCATCAAACAATGGATGCAAGAAGAGTCTTAGGAATGGTGGAACAACTATCCAATACTGAGACATGCCAACCAGTTCATCAAGGAACCATCGGCCAAGTTCATGACAGACCTACTGGATCAAAAGGGTTAAATCGTTAGGACACTGGTCGCCTCAAAAGGCACATGAGTGTCATCAATCCAGCAGAAGAAGCAACTTTGTGCAGGTTCTGTGAAGCCAATGTGGAGCCAACGTGAAGGCCTAGCTGGAATGAGGTTTCTAACATTGGACAAAGAAAACGCAACTACATGCGACAGTCACTGTCAAAGCTACTAAGTCTAATAAGAAAGACCTAGCTAGATGACATACACTAAAACAAATGGAGTCTTACAATAGATCTGAAAGGTCGCGGTGGTCAAGGACAAACGACGCCCAACTCCTAATCTAATCTAATATATTTATCGGAACAATATTACTGTAATCAGTGTAGACATATAGCTCGCTTAAACCTTCTAATACCTTCTAGAAACGTACAGATGTTTCTTGACGTGGAATTACATTTCTAGACATTTCTCCTTTTACTCGCATCTTCACTTCTGACGACCGCAGCACACTGTAGGGTGATGAGTAACAGTATTATAAATATATCCATTAAAAATTTTCAAATTGTTTACCTGTAGAGCACTTATTTTTTTATGATATTGCATTTTTTTTTTTTTAATTTTATGAAGTAGTTACCGAATCTGATATTATTGTTCCCACAATTCCCCACAACGAGATTGTTATAATCCTGCCCATGACTACCGCTATGGATACTAATAGTTCAAAACCCTTTCGTTCTTTTTCTTTTACACTTCAATTTGCATTTATTTTTATGTCCGGAAAACTTTCCGTTCCTGGAAACGAATTCCGCAGGTTTTTATTTTTGTTTGACTATATTTTCCAATCGCAAAATATTAAATCAATTTAGCATGAAATAAATTTTAACTTTATTTTAAAAGAAAATATTGGTATTTCAAAATATTAGATCATCCTTAGGAAATCGTTTTACTCAGTGCCAGCTCGTGGCCTAGTCTACGGAGGAGCCCCAGCTAGCACTGGACGTCGTTTCATGTCATAATCACGTTGAATTTTGATCAAAAGTAACGTAATAATGACGTCATTTTTGGACCATGAAATAGAGAAAACACTAGAAGAAAAGATCTGCAACTCACTCTTTCTAGATGTAGCTCAGGCTTTCGATAAAGTATGGTTAGAGGGCCTCGAATATAAAATAAATAAACTTCTACCTAGACAATACTGTGACATCTTAAAATCTTACTTGACTGATAGAATCTTTCGAGTTAAACAAGAAGAAGAATATTACAAGCTTAAAGAAACTAAAGCAGGGATACCTCAAGGAAGTGTTCTGGGACCAGCTCTCTACCTGTTGTTTACTTTCGACATACCACAAACGCAAAATGTGAAAGCAGCCACATTTGCCGACAACACGGCCATACTTGCCATCGGTAAAACCATAGAAGAATCGACCAGAAAACTTCAACATGCAACTAATAAAATCTATGAGTGGACAAAAAGATGGCGCATTAAGCTCAACGAAACTAAAACAGTTCAGGGTAACTTCACTAATAAAAGATGAGTAGAATACCTACCAGTGACATTAAATAATACTAGAATGCTATATTCTTATTCGGCGAAATACTTGGAAATGAACCTAGATATTAAAATAAAGTGGAAAGAACACATAACGAAAATACGCGAAGAGTTGGGTATTAAATATAGAAAATTATACTGGTTTATGAATAGAAAATCAATACTTTCAATCTAAAATAAACTTTGAATATATAAACAAGTACTGAAGCCAGTACGGACTTACGGCATACAGCTTTGGAGGTGTGCCAGTAAAACTAACATAAATATAATACAACGTTTCCATAACAAAATATTAAGGGCAATAGAAAACGCCCCTTGGTATGTTAGAAACTCAGACCTACACAGAGATCTGGGAATGCCTACAGTAGAAGAAGAGAGGAAAACCATCGCAAAAAAAACATGAAAAAAGACTGCATGATCATCGAAGTTCTACAATTCCTGGACAACCGATACCTAATGAGAAGGCTCAGAAGGACCAAACCATTTGAATTAGTGATGTGAAAGTATGTTAAAGCATAGCACAGTTCGCGTGTGTAGTATATAGTTATCAGAAGAGAAAGGAGAAGATACCATTGGGTGAACTCTTAGTTTTAAGCCTTTTAAATTTACTTAAGTTTATAGTAAAGACAAATTGCTTGTAATAATTGTATTTTCGACATTAATTTAAGCATTTATTTGATTTTTATTTATCTTTACTATGTTAATGTTGATGCCTATGTTATTTTGTATAAACAGGTACGTTTAAATAAATTGATAACTTTTATGTTAACGCTTGAAACTAAATCAGGCTGACTAAACTCACCTTTAGACAACTAAAACACCTTATTGGTTTATGTATTAATACTAAAACTTTACCCTGTATTGTGGTTTTAATTAAATAATTTTTTGGAATTATTTTGCATTAAATACCTTGATACTATATTTTTTAAATGTTGGTTACGGAGACCTATTATAGTTATAGTAGTTCGTAAACAATCTCTCTGAGTCATTTTATTTATTTAAAAAAGTATAGTGTATAAAATTATTAATCTATTTTAAAAACTACCAGAAAACAACAAAGGTTCTTATAACATCAGATATAACAAGTGTTGATGATGTACAACTACAACCTCTTCCTCCTAAAAGAAAGCCATCAAGAAGATTATTTTCAAGTGACAATGATGAATATATTATTGATGACGAACCTATTGGTAAGTACTGCTGTGTCTAGCATAACTTATTTTTTATTATGAGTAATAGTCAAACTTTTGTGACAATGCTATAAGTACATTTCTTTTACATCGAACAACATTTTTTTCTTCAAAAAATGTCAAAAAATGTTTTTCACACTAAAAATCTCACTTTTACTATCAAAAGATCTTGGGAGTAAAATAAATTTTCCTCTTACAAATATATACCTTGTAAAAATAATAACATTCCACTAATTATAAAAAAGTCAGGTTAACCTGGTTTAAAATTCACAATTTTACATCACTTTAAAAATTAGCATCATAAAATTATTATTAAAATATTAGGTTTTTGACCTATGAAGAAAAACTAAATTTTGTATATTAGCTAGAAGCATCTAGTACTCTTTAGCTAGGAGCATCAAGTACTTTACGTATTTAAGTTTTCATTGATTTCTCTTGACAGGTCTGATTTTATTTAACTTGTTTGCGTATAATAATGAGGTGTGAACCATCAAATATATCACTCTTGTGAGAGCTTATTGATAAAAAACAATTTGGATTTTATTCAAAAGCGTGTGTATATTTCTGTCTTTGTTAGTCATTGCTAACTCTATTTTTTGGCACACGTTTTACTTAAATAATTGTTAAGTTTGTGGTAATTATGAATAATATATTTTTGTTTTTATAAATATAAACGACTCACAAACTATTGCAACATGCGTCTGTCATATAATATTTATTTCGCGCCAACTCTACTAACTCTACGCATGACGTTAGCGCCGCCATGACACCATGCGCGATATCCCCCCCTGTTAAATGAGTATTATGGTGTTTTTTGACGTCTAAACACGTTATCTGGTGACGTATTTATCACGTAGATGTATGACATCTTTGATCTGTGACATATTGCCGTCATAATCACGTCATCAGCACGTCATAAATTGGTGATTTCGAAGTAAAATGTAATGTCTATTTCACGTGAAAATCACGTGTCTGTACTAGCTGAGGCTACTTTTGAAAAGCACTGGATATAATTATTAAAACTTATTAAAGCACTTCAGGTAATATTCTTCTAATTCAGGACACTTTGCGTTTATCCTAATATATTTGTTTTCTACCACTTTTTATTTCAAATTCTCGATGCTATGTATAAATAACAATAATTTTGTCATATTTATCTTCTAATTTATTAAAACACATGTCCACTTGTATAGATATTAATTTTTTCAACTTTTTAGCAAATAAAACTTTTATATAAAAAATGCTTTCGGCATTACTCCATCTTCAGTGCTTATTGTAATTCATAGAATTTCCAAAAATACTAATCGTCATCGTGTATTTATATATTAAAAGTTTGACGTTACCAACTTGCTAAGTCATTGTTATTATTTTATTTAAAATTATTTTTGTTTATCAGGTAAATTAAGTTTTTTCACTTTTTCACTCTAGTTATTAATTAGAAGCAGTATATATTCTAGAACTTATCATAATATGCCAGTACCTCACTATAGTCTATAATTTCTGTTTATTACTTAAACTTATTGAAAAAGTGCTAGAGACTAGAACTATTTAAAAATAAATGGAGAGGTAGTCTATATAATATTTGGAAGCAACAGTTATACTAGAACCTGTTATAATTTGACGGCATCTCGCTATAGTCTACGGTTTTTTTATAATTATTTCTTGATAAATAGAGGCTAGAACTCTTTGAGATTGCATGCATGGTGTAGTCTAATTAATATTTAGAAATATTATATACTCTAGAAATTGTCCCAATACAGCTCACAATTGTAAATTATTACCTACTTGAAATTAGTCAGAAAGTGCTAGAAAACAGAACTCTATGCAGGTCGACTTTAATTCTCATAAGGAGCATTATGTGTTCTAGAACACGTTATAATTTGACAGAATTTTACTATCGTTTAGAATACATTTGTAAAATAACAAACAAACAAACGGAAACTCTAGAACTATTCGTAAACTATCGATTTGCCTTTCTTATTTTATTTATTATATTGGGATGCTTACTTCCGATAGTCAACATAAAATGCAGTTTTTGGTAGTAAATTCGACATAAATATTGATAAAAAAATATCAGGAATCATAGAACTTTATCGGATGCCATAAAAACTCTGAGATGCTGAGATTTGAGATGCTAACTTCACACACGTGATATGGGTGCTTGTACAAAGCTTTGAAATCAGAAATCCTAAATTAATTTGAAAAAAAGTAATACCGACTTTAAATTACTACGAGCTGCCACTGGATTTAACTAAGCCAACTGAAATCTTGTCCAAATATACCAACTTTGCAACGTTCGCTCCGATCTATTAATCAGGATATTATCAACGACAAACAAGTTCATGAAAGAGCTTCTCAGAGACCTTCGAAAAGAGGAACTCTGCCAAATCTGCCTATCCAGAGAAAATATGTATAACAACCAATTATCCTCAGATGTGCCTACGCCCATTGGCGCGGTATAGTATATTATCTTACTGGTATTTAAAAAATATAATTTGGTTTCTCATAACAATTTAACAAAGTTTATTCAAATCCATAATGCTTACATTTTAAAAACCCTGAAAATAGCAATAAAAATCTTGAGCCTTCAGCTTATTGTATTTTGGTCTTTTTATTATTAACTAATAAACATTGGTAAATGTTTATTGTTGTTTAATTTCCTCAATGTTCTTATAATAATAGACCAATAATAGACACTTTAAATTTAGTGTCGCAAAATTTACGAAATGTTAGTTTTGATGTATTTTAAAACAAGGTTATCTGTCTAGGAGTCCCGGGATAAAATCCCCATGAAACATAAATTAAAAGTATTATTAACAGCTGTTTACATTTGGCCACGTAAGATCCTAATCCAATCCACTGTTTGAACGTTGCAATGTGGTTGTCTGACGAGAAAATAAATTAATTTAAAGTTGTGCGCCATTTCTATCCACTTTGCTCAATGAACATCTGTCTTGTTTAGAAGCTTTACTGTGAAGCATATTGAAATTGGTTGAGATTTTATTGTGCCAACATGAAATTATACGCCTTTCTAATTATAGAGAGACATTTTGTGAATTTATTGAAATTTTTTCTTACCAGACATATCCCGAATACCAGAAAATATTAATTACGGCACAATTTAAATGAGATTTAGGCCCGGTATTTTTACTTACAGGTAAAGTAATTTATACCGAAAAATAAGAGCTATCTAGAAGATAACATAAATACCGTACTTTAGTATCCACTGTTTAAAATTATGTTATTCCCAGGATAATTTATTCTGGTGTATTACTTGTTTTACTTTATTTCTCGTATTTATTTTGTCTTAAGCCTTGTACGTACAGTGTCAGACACTGAACGTTTTCCAATATTCTTTGCAGAAGTGCCTAAGAAAACTGCAGAGAGTTAGCATCAGAACGAGTAGAAAACAAATAATATCAGGATTGCCAGTTTATGAACTAACGTTGTAACTTTCATCGCTGCTCAGACGGGATATAGTTTTTTATTTTTTTGTGAAAAAACACTCCAAAAGGGGCGTTTCTTAATATTACAATCTGATCAAGAGTTGATCAATGAGTAATTTTGTTATAACCTAACTTAACTAGGGTTGCAATCTTAAAAATTAAAGTTCTACTCGCTAGTATACCTTAGGGTCTGATAACTTAATTAAACTAAACTAACGTGTAACACTAAACCGCACAATGCTTTGCTTTGTTATTAACACAATCACTTGGCTAACTCAAAAGGTTTCATTTTTTTGAGCCTTCTTGTCAGGTTCGTGTTGTCAAGAAGCTGGATCGCCTCAACGTTCACATGTTGGTGGAGCCGTTGTTCGTGACTCCTAGCGAATCTGGTAATAGTCTGGTCAACAGTGTCCATCTGAAGATCTCGATGAAGGTCGCTGTTTCTAATGTACCAAGGAGCATCGACAATGTTCCTCAATACTTTCTTCTGGAATCTCTGGATTATTAGAATATTACTGTAGCTGGCACAACCCCAGAGCTGAATGCCATAGGTCCAAATTGGTTTGAGAACTTATTTATATAATAGAATTTTGTTATGTGTAGATAAGCTAGAATACCTACTAAATAACCAGTACATTTTCTTGAATTTTATCTATAACTCTTGCCTTTTCTTTTTAACATGGACCTTCCAGCGAAGACTTGTATCTAATGTAATACCTAGATATTTTGCCGAGTTAGCATAAGGGACCTGAGCATTATTTATGTTAATTGGTATTCTTTGACCATTTTTGTTAGTAAAATTAATACTAACAGATTTGGTTTCGTTTAGTTTAATACGCCATGTTTTGATCCATTTATTTATTTGATTAACTGATGTTTGTAGTTTATTTGCAGCCTCTTCATGATCTTTGCATATCGCTGGATGGCAGTATCATCTGCAAATGTAGCTATTGTGTTTTGTTCTAGTTGGGGTATGTCACAAGTGTATAACAGATACAAAGTGGGTCCCAGGACGCTTCCCTGTGGTACTCCTGCTTTAATTTCTTTCATATAAGAGTATGCATCATCTTGTTTTACTCTAAATAATCTATCTGAAATGTATGAATCCAATAGCTCTGAGTATGGCTGTGGAAGTAGCACATTCAGTTTATGTTTTAAGCCATCATGCCATACTTTATCAAAAGCCTGCGCAACATCGAGGAAGATGGCTGAACAGACTTCTTTGTTTTCTAATGCTTTTTTAATAACATTTGAGATTCTATGAACCTGATCTATAGTTGAATGGTTTTCTCCAAAGCCGAACTGGTAATCTGGAATAAGTTTTCTTTCTTCAATGATGCTTTTAAGTCTTATTATTAGTATTTTTTCAAATAGTTTCGATATTATAGGCAATAGAGATATTGGCCTATATGACGAAACTTCGTTTGGAAGTTTTCCTGGTTTGGGGATCATAATGACTTCAGCTACTTTCCACAATCTAGTGACATACCTTAGTTTAAATGAGGCTTTAAACAGGTGTGTAAGTTTAATTATGGCTTTCTTCGGAAGTTGTTTTAAGACTTCTCCTGTAATTAAATCATAGCCAGGAGCTTTTTTAGGATTAATATTTGTTTTTATATCTTCTGCAATTTCCTTTGGAGAGATTGGTCTGATAATTGAGTCATCTCTCACTAGAGGCGCCCAGTTCGGTAGTTCTTCTCCTTCATTTGGTTTGAAGGTGTTTTCTAAATATTCTGCGAATCTATTAACTTTTTGTATATTATTTCTAGCCCAGCTACCACCTGTATTCCTGATTGGAGCATTCTGCACAGTGGGCATTTTTAATCGCTTTGTGGCTTTCCATAGAGAATAATCAGTGAATTTATCGTTTGTCAACTCACTAAGATACTCACAAATAGATTCATTTTTGATTCGTTTTATCTCTCTTTTTAACTGCTGGGTGGCGTTGTTGTTTGGTTTTATCTGATGGAGCTCTGGTCTGATGCCATGTTCTCCTTAGTTTTCTTTTTGCAGAGATTAGATCCCTTATTTCTTTAGGATAGTTATTTCCTGTTGTTCGTTGCATAATAGGTAACGTATTTTCCCATGCTGCTTGTTTTATGTTGGACACAAGTAGCTCTACTTCTTCAGCTAGCTGTGCTTTTGTTCTTATCGGAACTGAAAGATTAATTTTATTTGCAAGGTCTAGTCTGAAGCTTTGTCAGTCTGTTCTCCTATTTATTCGTCTAGGAGCGCTTTCCTTTTGGATAATTGTGTCACTAAAAGTGAGAAGAATGGGCGAATGATCTGAATTCATGTACCATGCCTCATCAACTTGGATGTAGTTTGCTGAAATATTTCGTACAACAAAAAAGTCTATTAGGTCGGGTATTTTGTTTCTATCTATGGGCCAATAAGTTGGTTTGCCAGTTGAATGATAAATCTAGGTTCTTGACTATTAAGGAAATCTAGGTATTGTTCTTTTTTAACGGTACGTCTTGGAGGACAATATATAGACGTGACCATGACATCAGAAGTTTTAGATTTTATCATTACTGAAGTAGCCTGAAATTCTTTAGTCCTGTATCTCGCTTCTTGATGATGCTTAATTGCTTCTCTAATTATTACTGCGCTACCCCCTCTTGCTGCATTTTGGGGATGAATGGTATGATAAACCTTATATCCCTTAAATTTAATAAATGACTCATTGGTAAAGTGAGTCTCTGAAATTAAACATATGTCTATGTTTTCTATATCTAGGATCGCTTGCAATTCTTGTTGGTGCTGTAGCAATCCATTAGCATTCCATTCCATTATTATTAGGCTATTACTCATTATATTGTCTCTTAGTACAGCTTCTGTACTACTATATTCTAACTTAGTAATTCGTTCATCCATTTTGTTCAGCTTTTTCAGTATTTGGTGGAAAGTATTGGTAATGGATGAATCTTGATTGCTATCTATTTCTTCTTTTTTACCAGATACCGTCTGGCTAAATAATCTAGATTTGTCTATTAAATTGTTTCTATTAACAGACTTATGTTGGACTACTCGCTGTGGCTGTTTAGGTAAGTTTGGTTATTTTGCTGTGCCATTTTTTTTTTATTTTTTGCATTTCTTTGGCTACTTCACATACCCTGCTAGCTAGTAGGATGTTCTTTGCCGCAGTGAACGCATTCAGGTGAAGCATCTTTCGGTTTTGTACAATTTACAGTTAAATGTTTCCCTGTGCATCTTACGCATCGAGCCTCTTTAGCACAGTACCTTTGAGAGTGTCCGAATGCTTGACACTTTTTGCATTGAGGAACTAGCTTGGATTTTCTGAGAGGTACAATTTCTACATATACTCCCATACCTTCTCTGATTCCATATATTTTCTCAACACTTTCGTCGTGTTGGAATGTAAGCATGAACATATTCAATGGTTGTTTAGTTCTATATTTTAGTTTTGGAGTAGCAGAAATAATGTAAAAGCCACGACCTTTCAAATCCCTAATTATATTTTCTGGTTTTCAAGAATGGTGCAGTTTATATGCCATTACTTTAATTGGTCTATTCTGTTTGTCCTCATACGAGTACCAAGTGTACTCTTGTTCTGTTAATGCTCCAGAAAGCATTCTATATTCTGGTCCTTCCGGAACGTTAATTTTAACATTATTATCGTTGATGACTTCAGTTTGGGAGTTGGGGATTTGTCTCACCATACTATGGAGTTTATTAAAGTTTTGGACGTTATTCATTATGATAGGTGGTGGTGCCTTGATTTTTACAGGTTTTTCTATTGTAGTGCTGTTATTTTGTTGTTGTGGCTGTGGTTGCGGAGGTGTTAATGAAGTATCCATTTTTTCTTTTTTATTTTTAACACGGATCCACTCAGTCTCTTTTGCCAGATCTTCTTCACCAGTAAAGTATTCAGTGGGCTTAGTTGCATTATTTATATTGCTAGTCATACTTTCTTCTATTCCTGTATATTTTTTGATTAATTCATCATTTGTTTTCATGATTTTATCCATCTGAGTTTGGAGCGTCTGCAATTTATCAGCAAGCATATTCCACCCCAGTTCCGTTTGTTTTAGAGCATTGTACAATGCTTGTTCATTCTTTGATCTTGAGGCACTATTTTCTTGGGAAACTTCCATTTTATTTCTATCACTATCAATGGCTTTTAAAACTATTTTTATCGGCGATTTTTTATTATTTTTAAACATATCTACTATTGTTTATATTTTGGTTTCGTCATGTTACATTACACACTGTACACCTTAACACGATACGAACTTGACCCACTTTACGGGATATAGTTAGCCCAATAAGTTGAGTCAGTTATTCGAATTATTTGTTGTGTCTTGGAATAAAACGTTCTCTCTACTGTGAAATAACACTATGCAAATTAGATATTGATAAATAAATATGTTGGTATGCATTTAGCTATTTGACACGCCAACTGTAATAATTATTAAACTAAAATTAAAAGTTATTATTGACCGACATATTTTGTGCTACTGCCAAGGCCCTTTGGCCCCTTAGGATAAGCCGCCACTGCCTTAAAGTATTAATCTCGTTAACTAAAATTTTCTGAGATATTCGAAACCCAACAGTAAGTGGCTCATAGCTTATTGAATGGAATAAACCGCTCGACGGCCCACAAGCTTTTTGGTCACCTACTCTGAGACTCTAAATTTAAAGCCCATTGGTATATGTGGTAATGATCGACTTATTTGTATTCCACAGAGAATTCGAGAAACAAAATATTTTGCGAGAATTTGCGAATACAAAGCATCGAAATATTTAACAGTAGAAGCAGCACGTGCGGCAGCATAGCAAACAGGTAAAAACTTAAGAGTATTTTATCGACATACAGATACTAAAATCGAAATAACTTTTTTATTAAGCTATAAATTTATTTGCGATTTTCACTAATATACGAGAAAAAAATCTATTTATGTGGCTACGTTGTATATTATTTTTTTTTTCTCGTAGTTTTATTGATTTTTATATACAAATTTATACTAGCCACGATTCGATATAATATTTTAAGATTTTTAGCAAAAGAAAAAAGAAAAATTAACAGGGGTTAACTTTTTAAGTTGATTTTAAATAAGTGCATAATATTAGGCTGGTAAGTGCTGCCCTCCTTGCGCTCGCTTCGGACTCACCAAAATCTATTGCACTTGCATCCGTCGTTGCATTAGAATCTCATAAGCGGCGAAACCTGTGTGTACAGAGTTACTGAAGTGAATGTTTAGTTGTGTGCGAATTTTTGATGCTATTAATTCCTAGTTTTTAAATCGTGCTTTGAACAATTATTTGTTTCATTTTTCCTAAAAAGTTTTATTAAACGTTTGCAATTAAATGCAAGGCGGAAGAGTAAAAAAAAAGTTGGGCTTATAAAGATAAGTAAATTTGACACAATATTTTTAAATGTAAAAAACCTTTCAATTCGGCTTAGCAGTTAATTGAATAAGCATATTTACATATTATCCTTATGAATATTAGTAATGTGAGTAATATAGGCAATACATGCGAGGGTTGTAAGTGAACAACAGGGTTTTAACAAATCGTGGGACATAACTTCTACATATTATTGGTTTAGATGAGATTTAGTAACACGAAAGTTTACAAATAAATAAAAATTAGTATATTTTTGTAAAAAAAAAATAGTTAAATTAATTTGAATTATTATTTAAAACGAGAGCATTTTCGGGCTTGTTTTTGAGCCAAGCACGCAACAATCTTTATTTAAGAAATTTTTAAGTACGCATGCTAAAAAATTGTTGATTTTCTTTTTGAAATTAACAATGTTGGTGCTCATTTATAGCTTTTCATTCAAAAATTGAACACGGCAATGTTAATTTAAGAATGCCAGGATTCAAATAAAGAATATTTTACTTCAATTAAGAATTAGAGTCATGCTGAATTTAAAATACTTTAATAAGAATAATTTCTTGACCGTAGCAGAATTTTATACAAATAAAAATTTCCTTGATTTAATCGGTCTTTGTTTTTTATTTTCAATTCTTAGCACAGCACCGAAACATATGTAGTGCTGTGCTAAAGAATTGAAAATAAAAAAAAGATCGAATAAACCAAGGAAATAATTATTTTTATGAAATACTTGGTTACATACAAATTTCTATCTAAGTTAAAGCCAGACTTTTTCGCCGTCAAATGACTATAAGGACAAATACGTAAAAATACATTTATCATGAGATCGCAAATACAATAATTATTATATCAACAGTTTAGTACACTACTATCAATTAAATACAAAATCATTAAAAAGCTATACCTCTAATATCGTTTTTGAGTATTTAAAATTAAAATATTACAGTACCAATATTTAAAACGTACAATTTTTAGTACGAATGATTCAGTACATAACTATTAATCAAAAAAGTTATAAATAACGAAATAAGTAAATCCGCGGATTACTCTATCAAAATCAGAAACTAGTATTTACATAAAATAAATCTTTTTAATTTGTAACTAAAAAAACGTAGTGACTCAAAAATTATCCAGTACCTCCAGTACTTCGAAAAATTGTCGAGAATAATTCGCAAAGAGTGCGAACTTGTATAATTTCAGCCATACGTTATAGAATAAAAGAAAATATTTTATACAGAAGAAAATAAAAAAATTGAATTTGGACTTAAGAAATGTTCCATCGGATGTGTTTGGTGAACACAAATTGTGCAAACAATTGAATTATTTTATATGTTCGGGAAATGATAAAAACTACATTTCTTCAACGAAAGAATGTGGTCTTTTTCAAGATATTGAGATTGCTATGCAACGTTAAATTTTTAATGCTATAGTAGTCTCATTACAAATATGGATACTAACGTGGTTGAGCAATATAATTCGATTGTTTGTAAATGAGATGGCACACTTCTTATGAGTTTTCGGGGACCGGTCGATTTTTTTTAAATTTTAATATGTAATAGTATTTTTCATCATTGCGCCAAATCTCTAAGTGTACAGGGTGTCCCAGAAAAACGCACCGAAAGTTCGTACGCGAGGCGTTAAAAGTATCCAGTAATCGTCGTCCTGAAAGAATGTTGCTGTGATTTTTTTTTTAATTTGACCAACGAACAATAAATGTGATATGATTACATGTCTGTGCAATACAGGGTATTTTAATTTACATGTCCCTTTCGAAATCGTAGTTAAACAAAAACAGATTTAGGTATGCCGGCCCTTGTTTCGGCATTATATAGCGAATTAGAAAGTGAAAATGTTTTTTTTTAACTTTCTCGAGGCCAATTTATGCTTTTGAATTTATCTGAAAACTCTGCTTGTTATAAGTTACAATAAAAAACAATGAATATGCAAGGAAATAGAAGTATTAAATACTTTGGAATATATTAACCTAGGTATAAATGGCCAAATACCACATTAATTTTTTTTCATTTATTTGATGTAGCCAACATTCAGAATTAAAAAGCACAAAATCGTGAAAAAACAATTATTTATTAAATGGAAGAAACAAGAACTGATTTATTATCTTACTTTGTGAGTTAATTAGCGTAGTAACATTTTTTGTCAAGGGGTAAAACTAGCTCTAGCATTCGCTGTGCCAGCTCGTCACTCTCATCCTGCATATGAATTGGTTCTCGGTATGCGTTAATAAGAGCGGAACCAATCTTTAAATATTCTGATAACTTGTAATAATTTTGCATAGGTATCACATCTCGAAAGAACTTGTACAATGATTTTAAATGCCCATTCCTCGATTCTACAATCCAGCGCGTTTTGGTAATCTTACGAGCATAGTTCGCTTTCTCGGTGGTAAACTGTTGACGATTTCTTGGCAAAAACGGTGGTATTTCACAATACAGGTTTAGTGTTTCAAGAAATTTTACAACATCTCTATATCCCATATCAACGACAATTATATCTCCGTCCTGTATCTATTGTCTTATGTTTTGAATATCCTCTTCCATTTCTTTTCTCAATATTGCTGCATCATTGTTCCTGCTATCGGAAAAGTAAGGACCGTGAACATCGACTATAAATCCATCAGGAGCTACTATTAGTCCGGCTTTAAATAATGTATACCGCTTATGGGATGAAAAGGATTGTCTTTGAGTTCTAAAATTACAACTTTTTGGGGCTTTCAAGTAAGTACAATCCGAAAAGAGAATTGCTTGGGGATTTTAGGGCTGTGGATTGTACAATATATTTGAAAAGCTTGTAACATGGCGCTCAATAAACTGTCGTCTATCTCTCAATTCTTGACAATGAAATCCTAGATTATTTGGTACAAAGTTTAGGATTAAAGTAGTTCTGACAATGGTAATTGCTAAACTCACAGCCTGGCGGGATGTGTAACTCATAATTACTTTAATAAATTTATCCGATAAGCCCTGCCTTAATTTCATTAAGAATGCAATCATGTCTTTTTTAGTTGGCACACGACTTTTTCCATAAATCACTACCGATTGGCATGTATTGAATAAATTCGCAAATTGCCGCTTGCTTATAGAGGTCAACTTTTTAAATTCCTCATCCCCAAAATTTTCTTCGGTATCAAAACTACTTGAATTGTAGTCTTTTAATGCCAGAAACCTATCATGTATTTCCCTGCCCGTCATTAACACATTCATGGGCAATGATATATTATTATTCATGTGCTGAATTGCCACATTTCCCTTAGAATTTAAATGATTAACACAACATGGTGTATGGTTGGGGATGAAAATGTTAGTTTTTGCAAAAAAGTCGACACGTGCATCTAACGATAACCTTGTCCGACTGTCATTATTACATACAAAGCAACCTCTATTGCCCGCTAAAACATCAATTGGTATTGCCAATGGATTATCAGACAATTCTATACACCTTTCTACACGCTGGAAACAATTTATACATATTCTGGTATTTTCAATAATTTCTAGATGTGGCAAATGATATCTCTGTCTAAAAATAATAGAGATTTCTCTTGGTCGTGGTTCTAAAATTGCTCGGAATCTTTGACCGTTGACGTTGCAAATGTAGCACCTAACCATTATCCTATATAAAATTCAAATAAACTAATATAAGTAACCCCATATTTGCTTTCGAATTACATACTTACAAAGTTAATTAACATAAACTGGCAACACAAAATATATAAAATTCAATATTAATCACAAAAACGTATTCAAATAAAATGCACGTCAGTTTTTAGAAATGTCAAAATCGGCGCATTCACAGCCAACTTGGCGATTAAATCGTCAGCAAGCATATATGCAGTTTAAAGCTTCTTTTTCTCTGATTAGGTGTTCTTTATTTGTCGTAAATGCTGAGTATTATTGTAAACAATGACTTTATAGCCTATACTTGAGAAAAATAAACTTGGAACGAAATATAGATTTGTATACTTTATAATATATGGGTATATTTTTATGAACCTATCCTATATCGAACGTCCCAATAAGGCTCATGACTAGGTTTTTTATTGTAACTTATAACAAGCAGAGTTTTCAGATAAATTCAAAAGCATAAATTGGCCTCGAGAAAGTTAAAAAAAAATATTTTCACTTTCTAATTCGCTATATAATGCCGAAAAAATGGCCGGCATACCTAAATCTGTTTTTGTTTTACTACGATTTCGAAAGGGACATGTAAATTAAAACACCCTGTATTGCACAGACATGTAATCATATCACATTCATTGTTCGTTGGTCAAATTAAAAGAAATAATCACAGCAACATTCTTTCAGGACGACGATTACTGGATACTTTTAACGCCTCGCGTACGAACTTTCGGTGCGTTTTTCTGGGACACCCTGTACACTTAGAGATTTGGCGCAATGATGAAAAATGCTTATTTTTGCAAGTACTATAACATATTAAAATTTAAAAAAAATCGACTGGTCCCCGAAAACTCATAAGAAGTGTGCCATCTCATTTGTCGGTGGCAAGAGAATTAATTTTTCAATGAGGGGATCATATGAAACACGCTGTAAAGCGGCCACGATATCCTACAATTTAAATAATGGAGGATATTATGAAGCCTTTGATAAAAATCTTCCGACATAGGTATACAAGAAAATTCGAAAAAAATAAGCAAAAACGAAACGTCATCAAAGTTCCGCAGACAAAACCAAAAAGAAGTTGGCAAAAAAACAATTTAATAAAGCTGCTCCTCCAGATACTGATTATGGTCCAGATACTGTTCCAACACCGGACCTTCCAGAGGACGTTTATGAATAAAGAAAATTGAATTTCTAGCTTCTTTAGAGAAATCAAAAAAGATTTAAAAGAATTGGAAATAAAGACAAGAGGTCAGTCAACAAATCAGTTATAGCTGCAGGAAAAAATTAATAGACTGACAGCATCACATTTTGGGGAAATATGCAAAATGAAAACAAAGACACCATGTACAAATAAAGTAAAAAATCTACTTTACTCTACCTTTGCAGGTAATAGTAATACCAAATACGGTTTAGATCTTGAGTCTTTTGCAATAACACAATTTGAATTTGAATTTAATGTAAAGGTAAGTTCTCCCTTCGTATCCTAGAAACGGTTTTAAGCATTTTCTGACATCTTTAGTTCATCAGCTTATGTACATTTTTTAATTGTTACTGGTGATTAAAATTTTAAAAATTTTAGTTGAAGGCATGCGGCTTCTTTGTACATGAAAACATGCCAGCTTTAGGAGCTAGTCCAGATGGATTTATTGGTGAAGATGAAGTTATATAAATTAAATGCCCGAAAACTGCATCAAAACTTCATCCTCTGGAAGCCATAGAAAAAAGTTATACATTTTTGTACGGTTGATGAAAATAATGTGATAAAATAAAAAAAAAACACATTAAGTCCAGGGTCTTTTAAATATAATAAAGCGGAGATTTTGTTATTTTGTGGTATGGACACCATTGGGAATGGCGGTGAAACATTTTGGGAAGAAAGGATGGTAAAAAAACTTGAAGGTTTTTATTATACGTGTTTATTGTCAGAAATTCTCGGTCCACAGAAAATGGAAATAAGAAACCCAACTCGAGATTTCTAATATAATAATTGTATTTTTTATTAATTATTAATAAACATATTTTGAAAAACTCGTTTTACTTATTTGCATATTTTCTTAAAATGGAACTCAAATTGTATATAGAATATTGTAAAATGATTTTTTAAATTTTATTTAATTATAGTGAATTCCATTAAAAAAAATACACTTCATTCTACGTAAGAAAATGTTAGGGTATGTATTTTGAGGTGTCCTGTAATTTTTATTTTCTGTTATTTTGATCTTTGTCGTATTGTTTCACAGCCAGTTTTAGTTCAAATTAATTTTCGTTGTTTTATGCACATTTTTAAATCATCATAGAAACTCCTAATAACATTGTAATTTTCACCATAATCATCGGCCTATTACTAGTATATAAAACTTTTGTATTAATTATTAATCAGTCGCATGTTTGAAATAGTATCCAGCACTTTTTTATCATAAAGATTTTCAGAAATATTATTTTTAGGATTTCATGATGTTATATTTAATAAGTTAATAATTTAATAAATAAGCAGTATATTTTTTTAAAAAATAAATGTACCAGAAAAATTTGGTAACTTAAATTAAATACTAATTTAACTTAAAATGCCAAATATAATCTTGACACAAAAATTCCACTTTTTAATTTCGCCTAGACATGCCCTGGAGGATAGAACTTTATTTTTTTTTTTAGTTTCCATATGATAATGGAACAATACAATAAATAATTATAAAACGAAATGTCCAAGTAATAAATTAAACAACAGGCAGCGTTGCCAGATTTTAAAACAGTATGGGTAAAAAAAAACCGTAGATCTGAACAGTAGATTTTAATACAGGGGGAAATAATTAAAATTTGCAGTGTAGTAAATAAAAAGTATATAAGAAACGAAAAATAAACTTTTTGTCGACCCAAACTAGAAGGTAAACAAAGAATAAAAACAAATAATAACATTTTTAATATATGCTTAACGTACGGAAACAAAAAAAGAACAATGAAAAATAATAGGTACCTACTTCTTTTAGTTCTGTCTGAATCAGATAATTCAAAATCGTAGTGTGCATGTTCTTTTTATGATGCCCTATTAGGTTTTTGTTTCATTTTAAATAAAAACAATGATTATCTTGATGTTTTTTTTATGGAGCCAACCTAGAGTAGTGGATGCTTATTACGCTGCTTTTACTGCAGAAAATTTACTAGAGAAAATATTCTTTAACCATTTGCTAAAGAATGAGGCAAACTTAATAAATTAAGAACAAAATTTGCTATAGACAAAAACAGTAGATCTAGGTGAAAACAGTAGGTCTGACAACGCTGATCGTTCCCTCGAATGATTATCCTGTAACTGTCGCGCGATACTTCTCAAGCTTGCGAAATGCACCAAGCGTAACATCTATGCATCTGTCGTCCTACTCGACCTTGGGGTCGCATCAGTGGTCGCTTGCCTCTTGACGCGCCTACCCAAATGGTACCTTTAACATTAAAATTTGTTTGGTAGGTTCTTTGGTATTTAGGTGCATGTAGATTGTATTCGGATGGTTTTTAATTGAAAATCATGTGTTTTTGGTTTAAAGCTTTCGGCACTGATCACTGCCTTCTTCAGTATGGTATTTACAAAAGAAAGCAGATACCCTAACTTTTTTGTAAAATACTATTACTAAAATTAAACATCATTACAGAAAATTAAATGAAAATATTTTAAATATTTTAGTATTATCAAAATTATGGGCAGGGTTAAGTTGAAAATGAGTGGTTTGATCCCATCGCCTTCCACTGTGGCCCAATTGAATCATGTTTAAATTATATTTTACCGTACATCAAAATGTTAATGATATTAAAACAATCAACCACTCAAAACCATAGATACAAAAAGCATACAAAGCAAGCAACCAAACATACAAAGCCAGCAAATTCATAAATATTTAAAAATAAAACTGAAGGGACCCAAATTATCCAAATGCTAAAGGACCCAATTATCAACAGATTATGTACCTAATATGCTAAAAATTCTTCATTATTTTTAAATCATTTTTTTCTACCTAGGACACTAAATTGTATGTTTCAAGAAGAAGCATAATATATGTAGATACATACCTAGCAATTAGTAATACTAATAAAATCAAAACTCTTACAAAAGACAATTAAGGCCGCCATTTCAGTGTATTTTACGTGGTCAAAAGAGAGGTTCACAATTTTTTACAGAATTTATCTTTCACTGGGTTGATTTTAGTGAAAATTTGGCAGCTTATAGTAACATGTTTATTGATTGTAATGAGACATTTTCATTTATCCTGATAATTTTTAAATACTATTGAAAAATATAAAAAAAAGTGATAGTCACAGATGCAGTTTATAAAGCTTTACAGCATTCTACTTCCGGCATATTTACACATCCTCCTATACGATGGCACCAGGGTACTGAAATCTGTTAGCCTTTGTGGCTACAATTACGCTACAAAAGCTCATCGATTTAAGCACTAATGCATGAGGCCTCTCCGAGTGCTGAAATCAGTGAGCAAGCGTGTCTGCATCCTATATAAGAATGGCTGTACTTAAACTGCCGTTAAACGGTAGTGTACTAAAATGCCGTTAATAGACATGATGTCATTCAAATGACGCATTTGAAGTGTTTTAAAATTAAAAAAAAAAAGAAAATATACAAGAAGAAAACGAAACAAAGACTTCTCGTAGGGTGGCGGCTTCGCCGCCACCAAAATATTTTAACCCATACCTGACTACGCCTACCGGCATAGACTCCACCGGCCTGCACACAACTAAATTAAAATGAAAAGTCTCAAATAACATACAATTTGAATGGGTGCCCAAATCAATGAGCTTCTGTAGTGCAATTGGGCACCACAAAGGCTAACATATTTCAGCACCCTGGGTGCCATCGTATAGGAGGATGTGTAAATATGCTTCCGGGTAGAGTGATTTTTGTTAACCCGATATAAATTCGCTTGGGTGTGCAAAAATTGGTGCTATATAAAAGCAGTTTACTATTAAATTAATTTTAAAAAATATTGAAATCTTCAGATGCCACAAAGCGTCTAAATTTGAGGAAAAACGATTAAAACACAATTTATCTTAAATTTTTTTTAATTGGTAATATTTATTTTTCTTAACTTGGGTGTAAAATAGGTTATATTCGATATTAATGTCAACGAAAACATAAAATAAAGCATAAATCAAATATCCAGAGGTGCAACCGAGCTACTGAAAATGACAAAAAATTAGAAAAAAACAAATTTGGTCAAATATCAAAAGATTTTAATATTACCATAACTATTAAAGCAGTTTACTAAGCTACTATAAAATAAATAAAAACAACTTCTTATTCTAGTTTATATTCAGATTTTTTTTTTTCAAATTGGTGCATCAGAGATCTGGATTTTAGTCTTGATTTTATATATCCGGCTTCTGTGACCAAACGAACACATATCTCGACAGACTGGATATGACAGGGATAATTTAGGAACGTCATATTTTCAATAGTATCAATATAACTTTTGAGCTCTTCTACGCTGATTGATTTTGTTAAAGGAGGCTCATAGTTTAAGTAACTGGCATAAGTTATTATTTCGTAGTACTCGATGGCTTCAAAGTTAATTTCTAGAACTTAAAATTTTCTAACACCGATGTTGGTTTGTGTCTGGTTTCTAGTTTTCAAAATTCGACGTAAAGCTTGCTACCTACTTTCTGTGCCTAAGCACCGAGGTGGGATTTATGTCAATCCAAAGTTGGATGCCGACTAACTACAGTGAAGAAGGGGGTGAGTCGTAGTAAAAGTTATGTTCTTCAGTGGGCGCAACCTCACATCCAACAATCCATGTGACAGTTCACTACCAAACTCCAAATAGGAAACTATAGCATCTCCTCTACAAGGCCATCAAGCGGCTACAAATCGAGTATGCTCCAAATATATTAAAAGTGTACTTTACCATAAAAATAAATGTTGACAGCAAGTGGGGATAAATAATAAGTTAAGTTCAATATATACCCAAGTTTAATAATATAATATAAATTAATCGTGTTGACATGGGGGGTCAACTTCGTTACCACTATGAAATGTACTGATATTTAACAAATAAACAAATAATTAAATCACTTAGTAGCTTACTAATAGATTCCCCAACTATTAACAGTAATCCAGTATTACTGGGAGTAATATTTACAACTAAAATACTATATCAAGCTTAAAAATCATTAAATGGGACTAGGGGTAATCGTAAAACTATAAAACATGAGGTGTGAACTGTATTTAACAATAAACAACTGATAGGGTACTACTTACGGACGCTAGGGGTAAAAACAAGTAAAATACTGTTACTTATTAAAAATATTAATTACCCATAAATAATATATAACCCACGAAGGGCTCTTGGTGAAGTGTTTCGGGTTTAATAAAAATGTACTGTGAACCACACCCCTAAACCTCGTTTACATTAGGTTTAGATAAAATTATATACTAATAACACCCCCAATAAAATAGATTAAATAGTAATAAGTGAAATAAAAAAATAAGATAGCAAAACTTGCGATACACTGTGACTTCTTTCCAGTAGACGTTGATGTCTCTGCTTCGTTAACAGCCTACGAATCAATCAGCTGGTCACAAGAAGTGTTGGCCCTTCACAAGGACTACTGGCCCGTAACAAGAAGTGTTGGCTTTCACAAGAGTTGATAGTACTTCACAAGAAGTATCAGCCTGTCACAAGAAGTGTGTGTGCCCGTCACAAGAAGTGTGTGCCCGTCACAAGAATACTGGCCGGTCACAAGAAGTATCAGCCTGTCACAAGAATACTGGCCCGTCACAAGAACCCTAAAGAAAACGTATAAGATAAAACACAGTAATAACTATTTATCCCTGGTTAATAAGAAGTTAAAATTAAATAACCAGGTACCTAGATAGCCTTCTCGTGAAGCGAGATCTAGAAATAGGTAAAACTACTCAACGTTTACTAGTTAAATTAAAGTTCGGCTTATCAATCTATGTAGGTAATCTTCAGATTTACAAAGTAACAGGATAGACGGCTCGTGAAGCGAGTTCTACCCAACAATTACATTTACTAGGTAAATTACACCCTTAAATTTCAAGATACTACCCCTAATAGTCAATCCCAAATACTGAAAATATATACAATGAAAAGAACATAACTAGGGTTAGGTCTAAGTAAGCATTCTAACTAAAATCAAAGCATATTTACCTCACAGCTAAATAGAGGGACGAAACTATGATCAATTTAACGGCAAATTCGTGAACGGCTTATTCAGAAAGACTACATACATATATGTGGGCACTGAAATAAAAGAACGAAAGGTCTTACAAAAGAATATCTACGTTGTAACTTTAAATACTGGGTAGAAAAAACTCACCAATGAGAATCAAACGTGTTTAAATATATCCTCCTAAGAGCTCCTACAACATGTGGACACCATAAAAATACTACCAAATCCTCACTGTTGTAACTTAACACAAAAGGTTGCTTCGCAATATCCCAAATGGATTGAAACGACTTCCAATAGATTTCGAAACAATCTTTCAAATTAAAACCTCGTGTCGAACATCAATCACGAAAAATATTCCAGAAGGCGGAAACCAATGTCACTTCAGAAAAAAAACAGTAATACCAACATACCTCAGTGACAGATAGGTGTCCCATCAGCGCCCTCTATTACGAAATAAATTCTTGACAGAAAGGGCTAAAATAAGCAAACACAGCCTCTAAAATGAAATAAACAGCCTAACTAAACTGAAATAGAGGTCCTATCTACCCCAAACTGATCATATCCTCACAGTTAACGTCAGATCGGAAACGCTAGACCGACATCTTAAATACAAGGCAGCCATATGCTCACTCAGATTGTCGCAAAGGGACCCTCTGTTCGAATATCGAACCCAAAAGCACAGTGGTTAAAAATGCGGGCATAGAAGGACCCATTAAATAATTATTGTACACGGATAAAAACTAGTTTATTCTTATTTTATGAAAAACCGCTATAAGGCCAAATTTAAACGTTACAAGCTAGTGTTCTGATGGTTAATTTGTCGTCACGAAGTAGATACTCAGGATGTGAAAAGTATGCATTCCTTTGAATAAACTGGATCAATTATGTTTTTTAAAACTTTAGACAGGGGCAGATATCTGCTTAAATAAATAATTTTTCAGAAATGTCGTAATCCAGCCCAACATCTTGGCTTAGTTTTGATCGCGAACCAAACTGGTGCGTAAACTTTAATGATATAAGTGGCTAACGTTATCAGATTTTCGGTAGGGGTTTTCAGATAAAATATATAGACGTAGTATTTTACTAGCAGTTGTAAGCCACCGCGGATGTGAAATTGGGCCTGGCTGAAGATTAGATAAATGCTGGGAACACTCACCAGATGTTACAGCCAAAACTATCCTATACAGATAATTCTGATCGTTACTTAGGTCCGTCAGATGAACTGCTGGTAATGCATCTTCTTCAATTGCCGTGTATTTTACAACTGGTTGCATGCAATGTTTTAATGTTTTACCTATAGGACCAGAGAACGAATTTGGACTATGCGTTGCACGATCCAAGGCTACTAAAAGATGACGTAGAGGAAGTTCATTTGTATGGAGGAGATACACAAACCAATGAAGAGGTTTTTGTAATAAACTGGTAATTTTGCGCATTATACTATTTTCATTCCCGGTATTTAGATTAGTTCCGTCGCATCCAATTGCAACCAGCTCATCAGTTTTGTACTCTTATAAAGAAAAAAAAAATTGTAATACCCGTTAAAATATTTAAACTTGTCCTCGATGAAGGAGTTAAATGTCCTAAATATTCCGACATCAGTTCCTGCACCAAAACCACATGTTCTTCAGTAAAGTTTACGAGATGATGGACACCACCTTTTAAAATAGTTTTTCTTGTTAAATCCTTTCGGCTTTCGAAATATATTAATTTCATTATAAGATCCTTTTTATTTTTTAACAGATTTTGCTTTCTTAGCTTCTGTCTTTCGCGTTTTACGTCTACGATCTATAACTGATGAATTGTCATCTTTGGTCACAACTCCTAGGTACTAAAGTAATGCGGAGGCCACAGCAGCTGCCCCGCGATCAGACAGAAGCCATCTATCGTACTCTCGTGCTAAATGTGGCAGAGATTTACGTATTTGTCTAGATATAATAGATATAAGAGGTTCTGGGGAAGGTTCAAAAGTAATTGATGACAAACTAAGGCTCATTTCCAAGGACTGTTTAATTTTAGAAGCATTAGCATCTTTTTGAAGCTTGACAGTTTTTACAATGCTGGATGATGATGCTTCTTGCAATTTTCTTTTCGCTTTTCGCTTTCTAAAACAGGTATTTTCTTTAATTTTTGACAGGTACGTTTTTCAAAACTGATGCACTTACATCTTGCAATATCAAATAAATTCTTTGATTTTTCTTTAAACGTTTTGATCTTTTTTATGTAGCTTGCAACATTAGCTCTTTATTTGTAGTATTTCCGATATTTTTTGTGGTACTCTCGGATCCTTTCCACAATTCTTTCGCTTGATATTGTAGACAATGAAGCTTTCTTCTGAATTTCTTGCAGTTGTGGTACGACAATTCTGACAACTTCTGCAAAAGTGGGTTCCTTTGGCTGACCGTTAATTTTCAGTTTGTTTTTTGTGAACAACTATTGTTGCAAAATATCCAAAATAGCTTTGCAAAACGTTTGTATTAAATGCTGTACCAACTCCATATAAAAGACATCGAACATTCCGTCCACGAGTTAAAGGTGCTGTCATTGTTACTAAAGGTTAGTTATCTGAAACAATACAGAATTATTTTGGACATTTCACAATTGTCATACTAACATAAAGCTTTATACCGCTAGGTCTGTAAATTAATATATAAAATTTTTAAATTTGTTATTTCTTCTAACGTTAAAATGAGAAGACAATTCATTTGAAATCGATACATTAGTAGATATAAAATACTTTTATAATATACGTTATGTACTTACCCTTAAAATTTCCAACAAAATCTTGAAGTCCCCAATTAGTCAGCTTCTCTGTGTAATCCATTGGAAAACGAACACAATTTATGCACAATTATTACAAAAATGGCCTAACGTGGATGATCTTTCTGGCGGCTAGGGGTAATTATAACTAAAATCACAAATCAATCACCGGCTTGTTCTGTCTGTGCCTGCCGATATACCGAGAACGGACTGAATGGAGTACGCCGCAATTTTTTCGAGCACAGACGAAAAAGCTGTCGATAGAAAACCGATCGTTATTTTCCAAAGATATTTTTTATTGGACTTAAAAAGCGAACTGTTATGATGCAAAATATACGTATTAATATTTTGAATTTCTACTACAGAAAATAAATGTTTAGTAATTAAAAACTATTTTTAAGAGCAAAAATTATTTTTGCTGGTTCTATAGACTGAACAAAAATATTTGCAAAGGTAACAATTTTTTTTTGTATGGCGACAAAACTACTTTAAAAAAACATTTTATTTAGTTTCATGAATGTATTTTTTTAATTGTAGCTGAAAATTTATTTGTGGTAGCAAGAAATTTCTCAACAAAAAACTTTTTAAATATAATTCTCTCAGAGTGTATGACAAATACAAAAAAAACGTTAAAAATATGTTTTACAATACAGAAGAATGTTATAAAGTAAAGTTATTTTAAATTAAATATTAAATTTAAATAAATATGCAACTACAGCAATTTAGCATTAACATTTAGGTTTGGTGATTATATAATTTATAACTACAATTAATTTATAATGTAAAACGTAAATAATCACCTAACCTAAATTTTCATGTTAAATAACTTTACTGCATATTTAAGTATAATTTAATTCAAAATAACTTTACAACATTCTTCTTTAGTGTAAAAATAAAGGTACTTAACTCTTAAGTAAAATTAATTTTTTTTTGACAAACCTTGTATACGGCTAAAAAAAATTAATATCTGATAGTTGCTTTTTTATTATTTTGGCCAATGCAGAACTTTTAATCAAGAATAAAAATTTTCACAAAACCAATAATAAAAAAGTTTTATATATGGTTCCAACTTAAGTAGATACACAAATATTTACAAAAAATATTTGGGGGAGTAAAGAAAATTAATTTAAATGTATTTGTTAGATATATCAATAATTTTATCGCAAAAATTCATAACCTAAACCAAAAATGTATTATTTCAAATATAATTTGAAAATTGGGGTAAATATTTATAATAGATTATGAGGGGTCAGTGCCACTAACAGATTCTTTTATCCCAAGTAGGTACCTGCGACCTTGATTAGACAGATAAATATTAAATTCCCCATATACGAGAGAAACCTTGCTAAACAACTAGTAGATTGATTGCCTATCGATGGATATCTACAAATACGCGGTGTTCTTTTTCACTGGACCAACTTAACTGAGGTCAAAATAAAAGTATGATTGTGTATATTATTTTGCTGAAAGACTTTTGCGATATAACGGACAAAATATGGAGGTTAAAGAGTACAATCTACATTTACGTAGGAAAAAAAATGACTAAAATTAAAATTTAAATCACGTTATCAAAAACCTAAAGTGCTGTGTCACCCTTAAGAACACAAAATAGATTGACAAAACCGTATTTAAATTTTTTAAATAAAAAAAAAATGGTTAAAAAAATAGGAAAGAAAGTAGCGAGTGACTACTTATTACCTTTTATTTCAGATCGTCACATTTGGCTTGTTTTTAAGATGAAAATAGTTTAGTGGATGATAAAAAACTAAGCTCATCTTGTTACAAACCTGGCAACAAAGTTGCTAGTAAAAAATATCATTTATTGTCCCGATTTTTTTATATTTTCATTGTTTTTTTTTTTCTTCTAATATTATATCTGATCATGCTCCGATCCTTTGAATTCCTCTGCCTTGTTTGGGCCTTTTTACCACCACACTTGTTTTTAAAACCAGTATTATTTGATAAAGGGGACATCCTCCTTTATCCAACTATAGGGATGCCTAACCTTACAGATACCCGGTATGAATCATTCATTCGGAAATGTACTAAAACCTAGCGTTTATAAAAGTAAGTTTGAGAAATTGCCGGAAACTTTCATCTAATAAATGGTTGGAAACATTAATAATCTAGCGCATATGCCAATTTATATATAAATGGGGTATGTTGCACAGGAAGTCAGTCAGAAGTTTCAATATAAATGTTGTCAAGTGAAGATAAATTATAAAATAAATTAGAAGTATGAATTAAACTACTGCTTAAATATTAAATAAATTAATTAGTACGTAGTATAAATAAATTATAAATTAATTTTATTAAATAAATAAACTATTTTTAAATTAAAGAATTGTTAC